>CM043355.1:66993815-67196315 GCA_023718395.1 Leucaspius delineatus
AAAATATAGAGCGCGAAACATTTAACCGCCACCCCGATCAGGAGTCTTTCCCATGTTTTAGATTAAATATTTATACATGTTCAGATAATATGATTTACAGTAGTACTGGCTGATAATCATCAGTGCTGTTCTACAAGTTTAGCAAAGTAAACAAAGGGGAAACAAAACATCAAATTACAATATTGTTTATAGTAAAATTGCGAATAGTGGCATCTGTGATATTTTTCTATTTATGCCTCTCTCTCTCTGTGTGTGTGTGTGTGTGTGTGTGTGTCTCCTGGTAAATCCTACATTATAGAGACAGAATGTCCCCACAAAGTTGGCAATATCTGAAATCCTTGTCCAGTTAATATTCACTTTCACATGTTCATGTTCATATCTTGGTTTTGCTGATGTGATGATATGCGCTTTACACAGGGTTTCTGCACATTTTTTAAAGTCAAATTTAAGACTTTTTAAGACCTTTTTAAGACCCGAAGAAATCAAAATTAATACCATGCATTAGGGGTGTGCAATATTGACAAAATATGTCTCGATCGATATTTTCAAAGTTTTGAGGGTAATAATTAGATAATAGTAACAAAAATTAACATTTTTTATTAAGGGGTAATATTTGCCATCTTAAATTGATTTCCAGTGGCATTTTCATCTCTATATTGACATTTGTAGATGTATGCATCACCTTTTATGTCAAATTCTAACATTTAAATTAAATTATATTAGAATAATTACACAATACCACTGTTACCAGTCAAATTAAATCATTAAATCAAAATCCACCTTTGCAGTGCAGAGGTGACACAGTGGCGGCATCAGATCTGGCATTAATATATTTACACTGCATTTACAATTGCATAAATAAAGCTATGAGATTGTTAAATATGAACTGTGATTTCTAATTTTAACATTCTAATTAAAAAGTACTCTAAATGTGAAACTAAAGCTGCCAGTAGGTGGCGGCAAGTCACTGTTTTAATAAGTGAGTTGAGGGAGTCATTCATTCAACCAATTCGTTCAAACGGCTGATTCATTCGGGAAGCAAGTGACTGTTCATTGAATCATTAAATTGATTCGTTCAAAACGCGGATTCCAGTCAAAAACTCATCGCTGTCTGTTGAATCCGTGTATCATTCGTTCAATCGTTTTTTGATTTAATATTGAAAGTAGAAAAATGAGAAAACAGTTCCCTTTTCGAATTTTCATTTTTTCCAAAAAAACGAAAAACAAGAATTCAGCTTGATTTTTCGTTTTTCGTTCTGAGGTAGCAAAATTAATAAACAGGAAAATTCGATTTCTACACGTGGGCGGGAATGAAACGCCCCTTTCCTCTGATTTGTCAGCCGAAGATCAAACTGTCCCGTCATCAGTTCTTCCTCAGTTCTGCACTGCAGAATAAGAGTCCTCCGTTGTGTGGATTCTTAACGCGTTTATTGCAACTACATTTAATCTTTTTTTCATCAAACAACCAGACTAACGAGTGGTTCGACACAACCCGTACTGGGAAATAAACTAGACAGGGCTTTCTTCTGTGTAGATATAAATTCACCTAACTTTATGTTTGCATCAGCTCGGTATGCAGGGTAAATGACGGCTGTTAGCCTAACATGGTCGCCCTCGATCGCCCAGTAATTTTTTTTTAAATAATAAATGTAGATATAGATAATCAATATAATTAGTTGTAAATTAAATATTTTAACACTTATAGAAAAAGAAAAGAATAATGCATTTACTATAAGCCTATATTAACGTAAACGTATGAACTGTCATTCAGACTGACTATCTAACAACCGGAGAACAGAGAACAACAGAGATATTAAAATACATACTCTTCTGAGTTTTATAATGTAGGCCTTATTGTGTTTTATTAAAATGTATTAATTTATATCTCAAAGATGTGCGCTTGTGCGCAGTGCATGGGTCATGTTGAGAGGGAAACAAACGCATTTTTATTATTAGCCTATTCAGAAAAAGACCGGTAAATAAAATTCAACATTAACATTATAAACACTATTAATAACATATAGGCTATTTCTATGCGTATTTTACTTCCCCTTACCATTACTTCCCCTTTGACATTTGCCTATGTCAAATCCTTAAATGAATGGTATTCAGAAAACAACAAGAATAAAAAATAAGTAGCCACGTATAATAAAAATATAACCTAGCTTATAATAATAGCCTATTGTGTCCTTTATTATAAACAACATTTAGCCTATATTAATCGCCAAGCCTAAACAAATTTACGCTATTTGAATCGAAACTGAAACTGTACCGACGTTGGTTTCGCGCATCTCGGTCCCAAGTTTCCATATTTGCAATGCAAAATTTGGATGCTAACTAGTAATGTAAAGAAGGCTTTAAACTTCAGTCGAGTATAGGCTAAATCATCATCTTCACAGCATGGGAAATGAGTTTGGAATAACTGCTGTGCGGCACAGCCTTATATTGTACAACAGACGAATTAAATTAAGCAGAATAACTTTTTATGTATTTGGTTGACTGTGTTTTATTTTAATAATGAACAGCCTGCGATGTCAAGTTAGCAATGCCAGAAGTGAACTGATAATAGCCTATGTTGTGAGAGCGAGCGATGCGTCGGCGCCATCACTTGGATTTGTTGCTCAGCAGGGGAAATAACTTCGTTATTCGTTACTCTGTCATTCGAAACAGTAAAAAATTATATTTTTATTTGTGTACATTCAAAATGACTACAAAATGTCATGCCTTTGAAAAATAAAGAAAACAACATGATTTCTACTTTAGTGCGTCTCAGTCTCCTTGAACATCTTTCTGGCGCACACCAAAAATGAACCAAAATAGAGTGTATAGCCTTCGGACGCGCCTACTTTTCAAAGTCAACATTTAGATTATTTGAAGTAAAATGCATTATATAGTCACTTAGGAATAAAACTCAGCGTGGTTCATGATAAAAAAAACAACAACTTTACAGTTCGGAAAATATGAAAATAGCAAACCCCTGGCACTTGAGAACTCTGGTCTACAAAGAAGAAAGCCCCGTCTAGTCTATTCCCCAGTACGGGTTGTGTCGAGCCATTCATTAGTCTCGTTGATGGAAAACATGAAAAAGTTGCAATAAACGCGTTAAGAATCCACACAACGGAGGACTCTTATTCTGCAGTGCAGAACTGAGGAAGAGCTGATGACGGGACAGTTTGATCTTCGGCTGACAAATCAGAGGAAAGGGGCGTTTCATTCCCGCCCACGTGTAGAAATCGAATTTTCCAGCTGTTTATTAATTTTGCTACCTCAGAACGAAAAAACGAAAAATCAAGCTGAATTCTTGTTTTTCGTTTTTTTGAAAAAAAATGAAAAATCGAAAAAGGAACTTTTCTCATTTTTCTACTTTCAATATTAAATCAAAAAACGATTGAACGAATGATACACGGATTCTGTTGCATTGAGGCTCTGCTATGGCTTCAATTTGAAATTCTCGTCAGCGAAATAAAGGGGAAACAAACAATATTGACAATAGGCTACTGTTTATAAAATTTAAATCACAATGTTAATTTATTGTTAATTACTGTTATATAAATAAATAATCACATTTGCAATTGTGCACGGGAAAACGGAAGTCTTGCTGATGTGATATTGTAGGTCTATGATAACAACATAATATGATATGAGACAAAAACTCATGGGAACATAGCCTACCTAACGTTATAACTGCACTCATCACGCAGTGAGTACGAGACCAAAGCGATGTCAGCTCGCAGTACATCGTTAAAACAATGATTACAATATCATAATAATAGACAATACACATCGCACACCACTACGAACATAAAGACTGAACTTAGAACTGAACTGACATTTACCAACTCACTTCTCATTCTCTCCTCCTGTTTCGCGCGTGCAGGTCTGCAGGAGATGGACGTAACGCTGCCGCGAATGACGCGAAATGTCACGTGAACCACAAAGAAAGAATAATAAATAAAAAAAGTACGCTAATTAGATGGTTCTAATTTAGAAAACATTTAGATATGTTTAAGTCAAATTGCCATCTAAAATTTAAGACCTTTCATAAGTAAAAATAAGACTTTTTAAGACTTTTAAAGGCCTTAAATTTTAAAAATCTAATTTAAGACTTTAAGACTTTTTAAGGATCCGCGGACACCCTGTTTACAAGATGAAAAGAAACCGAAACTCTTTATAACCGGCAACTTCTTTCTGCTTAATGAAAATATGTGCTTTGGAAACATGTAGTTGTGTTTATCACTGGATGTCTGATACAAATGCCATAAACTCTGATCAGAAACAGAAATGGTCGATAGCATGTTTTAGTAAACAGTATACAGTTATAGTCTGAAAATACTAGTGATGTTACGTTCGTGAACGAATCGTTCTTTTTGAACGAATCTTTTAGGTGAACGAATCGTTCTCGTTCACGTAATCCATTGACTCATATTTCTCGTTCACTGAAATTCCTCCCTTCACCGCCGCGCGGCGCTATTGCAGCGCATGCGCAGCTCAGTGAACTGGATAGCTCTGTGTTTTCAACCTGTCAAGAATGACTAAACCTCAAGCCAATAGCGTTCGAGTATGAGATGTGACGGAGCATGTGATTTGTTGGATGTAGTGAACGAATACGCCCTTCACTGACTGTGACCGAGTTGCTTTTGTTTTGAGTCTGAACGAGAGAGAGAGCTTCTCGTGAACGAACTGGTACATGTCGTTCGTGAACGAAAAGAACCAGTTGTTTGAACGATAATGGTGGCGAACCGATAGAGATGGGTTTGTGTAGTCAGCATATTTGCATCAAAGAAGGAAATTAACACTTTACCATTGTAATGAAAACAGTTTAATAACGCAAGCATGGTTAAATATAGGCTAACAAAGACAAATTAACATTGTCATTTTGTACTTGACGGTTTACTTGATTTAAATTTACACTTCTCTTTACCTGCTTTTCTTTTGTTTGTGTGTTTTAGACTTAGTTTTGTGGTATTTTGCACTTTGAAAAATTTACTTTACTACTTGTGTTCATTTTGTATGATCAAAAATGAATTAATTACGTTTTATTCATGTCATATGCACTTCTCTAAAAACTAAAACAAACCAAAAAATATGACAGTATTGGTTAGGTCTCATTTGCGTAACGTTAGCAAATAACATTTCAGTTAGGGCTGTGAAGGGGCATGTAATTGGTTGGATCTACTGAACGAATACGCCCGTCACTGACCGAGATCGCTCTGTTTTGAGTCTGAACGAGAGAGAGATCTCGTTCGTGAACGAATTGATCAAACTGGTACTTTCGTTCGTGAATGAGAGTAGCCTACTGGGTAGATCGGTCATTTAGCATGTGATTCAATCTCATTCAAAGCGCAGTTATAGGTGTGCCGCGTGCGTATAATTGTTTATCATATTTAATATAACATAACTCAACGTTTAATATAATCCCAGATTTATGAATGTGTATGTCTGACCAAACAATTAAAATGTTAATTATGCAAGAAAACCTTGTTTTGGTCATCTGAACCTCTTATTTAGACTTATTTTATTAATTTAGTAAATAAGGCACAAATTTTAACAAAGCCAAATCATTTTTTTTAACAAGTAAATACGTTCGTTAAAACATATCATAAAATACACTCTTTTTCGCCACCTGCTGCAGTATTTATGAAGAAATTGTCACTGAACGAATCAGTGAACGAGTCTGAACGAATCATTTTGGTGAACGAACTGAAAATGAACGAGTCTCTGAAAAGAATCAAAATTTCCACTAGAAAATACACACTTAAATCACATATGCCTGTTTTGCCCTAATATTTGCACACTCATATTTTACTTAATCCAGATCCCACACCACATAAGACCCTATCGCTTTATATTCAACGTTATAAGTGGAAACGGTCTCGTTTATAGTCAGTGATGTGGCTCTTAAAAGAGCCGTTGGGATGTGGCGCGCGTGCACAGCGGCAGCGGCGGCGGGTTTAAGCGCGCTCTCCGCGGATGCGGCGCGCCAGCTGGATGTCCTTGGGCATGATGGTGACTCTCTTGGCGTGGATGGCGCACAGGTTGGTGTCCTCGAACAGACCCACCAGATAAGCCTCGCTGGCCTCCTGCAGGGCCATGACAGCGGAGCTCTGGAAGCGCAGGTCCGTCTTGAAGTCCTGAGCGATTTCTCTCACCAGCCGCTGGAAAGGCAGTTTGCGGATCAGCAGCTCGGTGGACTTCTGATAGCGGCGGATCTCCCGCAGAGCCACGGTCCCGGGCCGGTACCGATGGGGCTTCTTGACGCCGCCGGTGGCGGGCGCGCTCTTCCGCGCTGCTTTAGTCGCGAGCTGCTTCCTCGGGGCTTTGCCGCCGGTGGATTTACGAGCGGTCTGCTTGGTTCTGGCCATCGCTGGAGTTTCTTCTCTCTCGGTCCTGCTGGAGCTGGAATAAATGCTCTCTGTCTGTCACACGCCTCCTGCTTTTATAGCATTGGACCGTCACGAGTTCACGGTGTCGCGATGATGCAGAGGCTTGTGATTGGCTAGTGTGTGTGACGCGCTTATGACTGCTAGCCAATGACTGCGCGTTTCCTCTTTTCAAGCAAGCGGAGGGTTTCCCGCTCAAGGCGCTTTGTTGTTCAGTCGTGGACTATTTTACTATCCAGCCTAGGCTTTATTCTCAGATTGCGTTATTTATTTGTTCTGAAATACTCGCCTTAATTCTCAGTGGTTGTGGAGATCTCGGATCAGAACAAAATCACATGACAGTCCGTATAAAAGCTCTGGAGCCAGATAATTACACACACACACACACACACACACACACACACACACACACAGATAGATAATGTAAAACAGGATCGTTCAGTAGAGCAGATATTAAAGGACAAACGACCCTCAGTAACACTGATCAGTTTCTGTTACACTGGACATCTTCTGAAGCGATGTATAGTTTTTGATAGGGTTAACATTATCTAAATATATTTGCATTTTTGAATGATTTTGTAATGCACTCATAAGAATAGTAATTCACATACTAAATCTGCACATATGAGGATGAGGAAGATGAGGATATAGTGACAGTGAATCCTGCAGGGAGAGAGTGAGGATGAAGATGAAGATAACTTGATATGATGGTTTGGTAATAATTGTGTTCCTCTATGGTACAATTTTGCCTGAGAGCAACAGCTGGATATGAAATATTACTTTTCAAGAAACTGGTTAAGTGTGTTAGTTCAACTGTCTGGTTAAATAATTGTAAAGAAAATTATTATTTTTTCTGTGAGAAAATGTCAAACGTTTTAATTTATCCTTGGTGGTACAATGTTACAACATACTTTTAATATATGGGACATTCTACCAGAAACGTACATTATCTGTCCTAGAATTGTTACAGTGAATAAAAAAAGGTATTTAATCCAAAATTTTCTAAAACTGGCTCATAGTTGATTTCTGTGAGTTGTTCTGTAAAGCAATATTCATTAGGCTCTCAGATATTTTTTCTTTATTAAAAACACTTTTGAAAATTACAAATCCTGTCCATGTCCTCAGCCGAACTAGAGCTACAGCTCTCATAGTTTTGTTACGCTAAAAACTGTTGTTTAGAAGAAAAACTCCAATAACAAGTTTAAGCTGTTATCATTCACATCAATTGATCAAAAACATGAAATTATATATAAATTCTACAAATAAATACTATTTTACATCTGTCCCCATGTTTTCGGTCAGTCCTGAAATACGCCTTTAATGGTTTCACTCAGAGGAAGTGACATCATCTGACCCAGGTGAAGCTGACAGTGATCAAGGCTGAATTCTGTCATTGAATTGTATGATTTTAAGCTTGTTTTTGTATGTTTTTTTTAAGGAAGACGAGCTAAAGGGTCAGGCCCTGTCACGGTAAAACATTCCAGAAAATAATGATAATGTTTTAAATCCAAAACATGTCTAAAAAGGGTTACTGAAATTCCTTGCTTGCATGTTAACAGTTTTTCTGCTAGCTTGCTGAGTAATGGCAGTTTAAAATGGCCGACCGTCAGGCCCACATTCCTGTGTGACACGACCTTACAAATTAATGTTAATGTTCCTTTTTATTACATTTATTGCATATATCATGTATTTAACACATGCTATAGTAAAGTGGAGGCCCAGGTGCTTGATTGACTGTGGCCGTGGAAGTGACTGGAACCCCTGAAGTCAGTTATCTGGAGGGCTGTCCCAATACTTTTGGCAATATTGTGTATGTCCTTGGCTGAATTTTACCATAGTGTAATATTACATTAACATTAAAATGATAATAATAATTTAAAAAAGAAATGCCAATCAAAACTTAAATAAAGAACACAAAACATAACTTTTTCTGCATCATCAAAATCCATAAAGTCAGTTCTGTCACACACGAAATTATGACATAAAAGTGTACTAGGAAATATTGATGAATTAACCTCTTTAACTGTAGATGAAGGTGGGGGTGTATATCCACTATGTTTTTGTAAAAATCTCCTATGTAAAGGTAGTTATTGTACAGCTATATGAGTGCCTGGCGGGTATTCTGTGACTACAGTTGACCAAAAAGTTACTTATATATTTTAAATGAATTACACAACCATGTTAGATACAATCAGGGACATGTGATCAATAAGAAAATGCCATTTGTATCAAATAAATTCATTTGGAAACCATTCTAACATAGACAAATTTGTCTGTGACAGGGCCTGACATTTTAGGGGTGAAATGCGTATAAAAAAGTACTTTATTCAATCATAAAAACATGCTGAGACGGCTTGATATGTGTTTCTCAGTTGAACGTCCTCCATATGACTCAACGTTCAGATTTAAGAAAAATACATTTTTCCCCAAGATTTTTTGTAAGTGGAAATGTACGTTTCTGGTAGAATGTTCCGTGTATTGATGTTGTAATAGTGAGCAAAAAAAAAAATACACTTCTCATTGATATATTGCACACCAACTGGGTTTCTAGTTTTGCTAGACTAAATATACCATTTTTATCCTCAACCTTGAGATTACAGTATTTATAGTTATTAAGAAAAGTGCTCTCTGTCAGGTAAAGTGAGTGGCTCTGAAAAGAGCCTTTGGTGGTCGGCGAGCCCGAGCGCTTATTTGGCCTTGGCGGGCTTCTCGGTCTTCTTGGGCAGCAGCACGGCCTGGATGTTGGGCAACACGCCGCCCTGAGCGATGGTCACTCCGCCCAGAAGCTTGTTCAGCTCCTCGTCGTTGCGCACCGCCAGCTGCAGGTGCCGGGGAATGATGCGGGTCTTCTTGTTGTCCCGAGCGGCGTTTCCAGCCAACTCCAGGATCTCCGCGGTCAGATACTCGAGCACAGCCGCCAGATACACAGGAGCCCCGGCGCCGACGCGCTCGGCGTAGTTGCCTTTGCGGAGGAGCCTGTGGACACGGCCGACGGGGAACTGCAGCCCTGCCCTGGACGAGCGAGTCTTGGCCTTCGCTCGAGCTTTGCCGCCGGTTTTGCCTCTGCCGCTCATTCTAACAGTCAGTTTCTACAATCTTCACAGTGGAAGAGAAGAGAATGAAGAGCAGCGGCTCCACACCCTGTCTTTAACCGAGAGAGCCAGTCGCCCATTGGCTAAGAGTCTGATAGCATTTCAACCAATCACTGAACTCCCCTACTAAGCCCCACCCCCTTTCTGGCGGGAATATTTATGCGCAAGTTTTTGACAAAATGGATGAAACCATTGAAATATGTGTGGGAGAATATTCAAATAGGAACAAAAAATAGATATTATAAAAGTGCTTCACCCTCGTCACCACACTCTATATTCTGCGCAGATTGGCCTGATACTGTACAGTATTGAGTTCCTCTTGTAATACTGGAGTTTTATCACTGCTTATTGTTTCTATTGTTTCTTATTGTACTCAACCTGTATTTTTGTTGCAGGAGACATGAATGCTGATATTTCTGATGCAAACTCTCTGTTTGCTAATCACTTAACGCATTTTTGCACTGACATTGGTTTAATACTGTCAAGCGAGGTCCTTTTGCCTGATAATAGTTATACTTACATCAGTGAGGCATGGCATACCACCTCGTGGTTAGATCACTGTGTATGTACAACTGATGCACACGCTTCTTTGGATGCTATGACGATTCATTATGATTTTGCCATTGCCGATCATATACCGTTTTCTCTGTCTTTAAATGTTAAAAACTTACCAGTGTTAACTACGGTGGCTAATAGCATTAACACATGAAGACTAGACTGGACTACATTATAACCATGGAAGATTTCCAGAAGTATGCCAGGACTGATGGGTCGCTGGGAAACATTGCACTGCCCAAAGACGCCATAAGATGTGGTGATATTAATTGTAAGAATCCACAACACAGTAAAGATTTATGTGTTATGTGACTCAATTGTGGAAACACTTAATATTGCCATAGGCATTTTTATAAACCTCAGCTTCATGCCAAGCTCGGTGTGCATTTAAAGACTGGATAGAGTCTGGTAGAGATAGACACGGCCCTTTATTTGAAGAAAAAAAAGGGCAAATGCAAATTTTAAATATGCACTAAGATTTATAAAAAAGAATGAGAACTCGATGAGGTCTGACTCTTTGGCATGTAAGATGCATAACAGAAGTTATAATGGCTTTTGGAAAGAGGTTAGAGCCATGAACAGTATTAAAATGTCTTTACCCTCAAACACAGGGTGTCAGTGGCTCTGATGTAATGCAAGATGTGGCGACGACATTATCATGAGCTGTGTAACTGTGTTGGGAGGAATACTTTTGAGGTGGAAAATATTGACAATGATGAAAATGTGGTTATTAATTCAGAAGAGGTACAATCTGCAGTATTGGGATTAGATGACAATAAAGTGTGTGGGACCGATAGAATAACAGCTGAACATCTAGAACATGCAAGCAAGAAACTTGCTCCTCTGTTGGCTATTTGTATGACAGGTTTCTTAGATCATGGGACTCTGCCTGAGTCTATTTTACCTGTTTTATTAAAAGACAAAACTGGCAAAATAAACAGCATGGACAATTACAGACCTATAGCCCTAGCTGGCATTCTCCAGAGTGTTGGAGAGAACTCTTCTTAACAGGTCAGGGTTAGGTTAAGGGAACAGTATATATACGACTGACAACCAATTTGGCTTTAAACATCAACACGGTACAGATATGTGTGTATATTTGCCTTAAAGGACATTTTAGATCATTATAATAGCCAGAATTCCACAACTTTAATGTGTTTTATAGATGCCTCTAAGGCATTTGATTGTGTAAACCATGAACAATGGTTTCTTAAATTGCAACATAGAGGAATTCCAAAAGTAATTATAAGACTTCTACTCTTCTGGTACTCACACCGGTCTATGCAGAGATGGGGGGGTCTGTATCAGAACCATTTACTGTCGGTAACGGAGTTCTTTTCTTTTTAACGTGTATATGGATGACTCGTCACAACAATTAAATCAATGTAATACAGGATGTATGATAGGCAATACTCTCACTAATCACCTTATGCAGATGATCTGGTCATCATTTGCCCATATTAGTGCTGGGTTACAAGAAGGTCTGCTCTCAGTGCGGTGCAGATTTTGATATCAACTATAATGCTAGTAAGAGCAATATCATGATTGTTAGACGTAAGGAAGACAGGGAATTAGTATTACCTGATTTCTTTTTATCTGGTACTGCCCTTAAAGTGTGTGATGAGATTAAATATCTTGGCCATCATATTGTAAATGATTTATCGGATGATAAGGACATCAGTAGGCAGAAGATATATGCTCAGGCTAATGTGCTTGCAGGTAAATGTGGCATGTGTTCTGCTTATGTTAGGGTAGCTTTATTCAAAGCATTCTGTCAGTCCACCCTTTATTCTGCCCACTTGTGGCGGTCTTACAGAGAACATGCGAGGCTGAAGGCAGCGTATAATGATGGCACGAGACTGCTTCTAAAACAAGCAAGATGGTGTAGTGCTAGTCTAATGTTTGTTAATGTAATCTTAATAAGAAATCTTATTTTTCGATTCATGTGTAGAAAGTCTGCCTCTGAAAACAGAATTATACGAGCTTTAGCCCACAGTGATTTTAGCTCATACATCTAGGCTGTGGAGACACTGGCGCTCCTGTTTATTACAAGTGAAAGTTATTGACCTTTTATTCATTTATTTCTATGTACTGTATATTTTATTGCTATGTTGTAACTATTGTCATTTTTTAAACTTGTACTATGGACCTTCCATTCTGAGTCCTGAATAAAGTCATTATTACTTTATCACACACCCTGATGAAGGCATGTAGCCGCAACGCGTAGGTGCACTTCTCACCAATTTTTAAGTAAGCCAGGAATGAAATAAAGGCTTTTTAACTTTTTTCACTGACATTCGAGTGCCTTGGAATTCTTGTCTTCAGAGATATACTATCCCACAACCAAAGAGCACCGAGATTTTATATACCCCATGCAGCACTTCTTTTTTGCATTAAGCTTTGGAGAAAGTCATTATTATTATTATTGTCACAATTCTCCAGTATAGTGTTATGCCTGTGTGTGTATTTATATTTTGTACTGTTATAACTTACATCTTATTTGAACTGTGATCACTGTCTGAACCCTCATTAGCTTTTTATTATTTGTAAAAAATTGGCTTAAGAGTTTTGCTCTTTACTCGGAGTTAGTGGGTGGCTCTTAAAAGAGCCTTTGATGTGATGAAGCACAGGAGGGGTTTATCTCTTCTTGGGAGGTCCTCTTTTGGGCTTGGCGGCTGGAGGCTTTGCCGCCTTCGGTTTCGCCGCCTTGGCCTTCTTCGGGCTCTTGGCGGCTTTCTTCGCGGCCGCGGGCTTCTTCGCCTTCTTGGGGCTCTTCGTCGCCTTCTTAGCGGGCTTGGCGGCGGTTTTCTTGGCCTTCTTGGGCGATTTCTTCGCGGCTGCGGGCTTCTTTGCAGCGGCGCTCTTGGGCTTCTTGGCGGCGGCGGGTTTCTTGGCCGCGGGCTTCTTCGCTTTAGGAGCCGCTTTCTTGGCCGCGGGCTTCTTCTTGCTCTCGGTTTTCTGCTTGTTGAGCTTGAAGGAGCCCGAGGCGCCGGTTCCCTTGACCTGCACCAGAGTGCCTTTAGTCACCAGGCTCTTGATGGCGATCTTGACGCGGGAGTTGTTCTTCTCCACGTCATAGCCGCTGGCCGCGAGCGCCTTCTTCAGCGCGGCGAGAGACACGCCGCTCCTCTCCTTGGACGCGGACACCGCTTTGACGATCAGCTCGCCGACGCCGGGTCCTGCTTTCTTGGCTTTCGCAGCGGACTTCTTCTTGGGCGCTTTGGCCGGCGCGGCAGCGGCCGGGGCGGGGGCGGTTTCTGCCATAATCTCTCTCTCTCTCCGATCGGATAATCTGCAGCTTTCACACACGGTCTGCTGTCAGCAGTGAATGAGGAGCGCACGAGCGGCGCTGCGCCTTTAAACAACACATGAGAACCTCGTAGACTCAACCCGCGCGCTCGCTGTCTGTGCGCGTCCACGAGCCGCGGACTCTTGTGTTTTCTTCTCTTACATTTGGGCCAAAACTGGAGCGATTAAATAGTTTGTCGCAGTCAAAACAATGTGAACAGCAAGCAGAGGTTCTGGGCTTTCGTTAGAGACTAAAATAAGCGAAGAGGAAATGTTTCTTTTGACTCTATCAGATCAAATCCGAGGCGAGCATCAGCCGCGGGGAAAAGCCGCGTGTAAATTTGATGGAAAGTTTTACTGTAAAAGAGTGTAAAAGTCTGAAGGCGTCCTCTGTGTGTTCAGCAAACAGTCTGAAAGAGGCTTTAATGAGATCGGCATCAGTGAGGGTCGAGGGGAGGCTTTGGTACTGATGGTGTTTTGGGCCGCTTGAAGCACAAGAACATCATCCCGAGTCTGCCTGTGACTCTCATCTCTGGCCTTATAATTTGTCATTTGTTTCTCAGTCTTCGGCTTGTGAATGATGATTGTGTTAAAGCTCTGAATGAGTTTCTCATTTAAAGCAAGTGCCTTAAAAACAACTTATTTTTCTCCCTATTTCTTATTTCTCTCCGTGTTCCAGCTTGTACTTTTCTGGATAGTCTTTGAAACTATGTATTGCATTTCTCATGTCATTGCCTCCTCAAGATTATTTCCTACATAAGTCTATGTGGATAAAATCATCTGATAAAGGAATGAATGTAAATAATAAAGCACAGGTCACTCATTGTAATATTTTGATTTAACCACTATTAAAATGTAATTCATAGAACAGTCTTTACTGTTTTTATAATATTTACTGTATGTTTGATATATTTGCACAGATGTTGGGGTTTTGGTCAGACTATTTAGGCCACTAGTTTTCTGACCCAGGAATATATATTTCTTACTCTTGTTCTTGTGGAAAGAAACACTCTCATGACACAGTAATTATATTAAACAATAATGTTTCACTATATTAGTGCGGATATTTTGTGATTCACATGTAAAACCAAACAAAAACTCCATCTCTCTTTAACTCTGAACCAAAACTGAGAAACTTCTCGACCTAAAATAACAAACTTTAGACATTGATGCACTTAAATTGATATGATCTTGCTACTGAAACTGATTAAACAATGATAGAGTTATTTTATTCATAAACCAACAGTATTATTGTTTCCAGCTTTGTTCGGTTGGACTGAGATTTTGACGACACGAGGTTTTAGGGATCCAATTATTCATTTTTTTTATTTTGTCTTAATTCCCCAAATGGGGTTGGTATGTTCCCACGGCCCTATGTTCCCACATTTCTAAGAATTTTTTTTTTTTTTTTTTTTTTTACTGAAAATTTTGCAAATTAGGCCCATGTTCCCACAGCTCTATGTTCCCACAACCCTATGTTCTCTCATTTAACTATGTCCCCTATGAAGTGTAGGTTTTAGTGCTTGTGCTGGTACAGGGATAGCCCAATTACAACCCAGACAAGTCTCCCTCCTGTGAGGGGTAGGTTTAGTGTAAGTGACTACCAAATTGGGAGAAATGGGGATAAAATCTGATGAAAATGGATGATAAAGGAAATGTGGGGGGGGGGGGGGGGGGGGGACAAACCAAAAAAAACCTGGAAATGATGGAACATAGGGCTGTGGGAACATAGACATGCTCCCATGCAAATTACCTAATTACTGAAGCTTAATGTTGAACTAGATGCACTTTTCAGAACTGGCTCTATAAATATTACCAGCCAGTCAGATTTCTTACTAGTTTATTAAAAACAAAAATGACATTTATTTTTCTATTAGCTTTATTGTGTGTCAGAAAGGTGCAGTAAATAGACTAGCATGTTATATTATTTATAAGTAGGTCAATATAAGCTTGCTGGTCCACAGATATAAAGCAGAAAGACATTTTAAAATGACTAAATTATAGATAATAATGAAAAGCAAAGGCACGATCTAAAGCAAACAGAGGAAGAAAGTCCTGCAGTAAAACACACATGAACACAGTCCCATATTCCTGTCAGTTATTGTTCTTGTAGAGCCTAAATGTGCAGGACTCCCGATAATTTTTCTTGTGTAAACTTTATGATGCATGAAATGTATATTTGATCTAAATTTGTGATTTGGCGACCCTACAGTTACACAGATGGATGTGTTTAATGCTTAGAAAGGCTGGAAAACAACTTATGGAGATATTTTGATAAAGAACAAAAGCAGTGTTTTAACTTTTCAACAAATAATTGATCTCAAAATGTCTTAAAAATTATGTAAAATTATTTGTATTACATGTGCTGAGGTATAGGCCATTTATTTCTGACACATAAGATAAATATTAATTCCACTGAAATATTTGAATTTGACATGAAAATGTGAAGTCTAAAACTGGTGTGTAAGTCATGTTCCTCTAGATTGAGCAGTTTAGAGCTGTGATAGTTTGACATCTTTACAAACAATCAAGCAGTTTCTGTGTATATCGCTTTATGTGAGTGAACTGAACATCCATGCAGATTAAATAAACTTATAGTTGGAGATGTAGGTTCATTTGTTATGCTGAAATATGGAGGATTATGAATCTGTAGTTTTGGAGAATTTATGGTAATTTGTTGTAGATCAAACTATGATCGTTAAGATGTTTCACTGCCACAGAAACTAAATGTGGGAGATTTTAACTTTCTATAATCATGTCAAAATATGTTTTAACACTTAAAGCAGATCAAGGTGGATTATATATAGTTTTGCAAGCATGATAAGCTCTTTCCAGGATGAAGTGTGTGGCTCTTAAAAGAGCCTTTGTGTGCTCGCCTCCTCGGCTCTACTTGGAGCTGGTGTACTTGGTGACGGCCTTGGTGCCCTCAGACACGGCGTGCTTGGCCAGCTCTCCGGGCAGCAGCAGACGCACGGCGGTCTGGATCTCTCTCGACGTGATGGTGGAGCGCTTGTTGTAGTGAGCGAGACGAGACGCCTCACCGGCGATGCGCTCGAAGATGTCGTTGACGAAAGAGTTCATGATGCCCATCGCCTTGGAGGAGATGCCGGTGTCAGGGTGAACCTGCTTCAGCACTTTGTAGACGTAGATGGCGTAGCTCTCCTTCCTGGACTTCCTGCGCTTCTTCCCGCCCTTCCCGGCGCTCTTGGTGACGGCCTTCTTGGAGCCCTTCTTAGGCGCGGACTTGGCTGGTTCAGGCATGACGAGGAATGATCTCAGCGCTGACGAGTCAATGTGAGCTCAGGAGCGACTCTGAGGCTTTTACCCGCGGCACTATGCTAATTTACAAGGAGACACGGGGATCTTCTGATTGCCTGTTTTCATTGGCCGAACTCCTAAACTCGTGTTTCATTGGCCGAAACCAAATTGGCGGTTAAATGATAACCCCGCCTACCGTCCCATGTTTGAACCTATTTTTTTTACAGTCTATGGTTTGAACGACACAGTTTCCTTTGTTTCATTTCCCGCTATTTTTATTAATAGTAGTTTGAGAAAATTTGCTTTTCTAGACAAATATTGTCCACCATCTTGTGATTAAAAACATATTATAAACATGTTGAGCGAGCTTGGAGGAAAGAGACCAATAACAGTTCTTTTTTTTATTTTTTTTTTATTTACATTTTCACTTCTGTTAACTTTGGTCCCATTCTGATCTAATTTTCTTTTTTTCTTTTTGTAAACCACTTTTTAGCATCAGTAAATAGATAAAGATTGTGTAATACAAACTTTATGAGCTCATTAATAAAGTTGATTCTCCATCCAGAAAACATTTCATTAACCCTTTCATGCATGAATTATGATAACCTCAGTCATAACATACCGGTAATCAGATTACTTTTTGATGTAAGGAGTAAAGTAATGCATAGTAACGTGCATTACTTGTGATTACTTGTAATGTATATTATGTATTTAATCGCATTGCTTGTTTGATGTTAAAGCACACCTATTACACCTCTTTTCACAAGATGTAGAATAAGTCTCTGATGTCCACAGAGTGTGTATGTGAAGTTTTAGCTCAAAATACACACATTTATGTTCAAACGCCATGTAAAAGTGAATTTTGCAAAATAGTTGCCCTTTAATGCAAATTATATTCTAATAACACAAATACATTTATTTACAGTCAGAAAAGTGTTTAAATAATACAGTAGCAGTAATAGTATGACCTGTAGCTGAAATATAGCTATTGATGCATGATGTTCAATTTAGTGGACAGATCATTAATCAGAATTTCCTCCCCATCTAAAAACAATACTTGGGAAATTTTACTGTGAAATGACTCATTAGATATTGCTTGATGGTACAACATAAAATAATAATAATAAAAAAATATATATTATGTACCTGAAACCATCAGGGCCAAAATATGAACATTATTCTAGATCAGTGGTTCTTTATCCTGAACTCTTGATTATTGCGTATGTAATTTGAAGAGCTTATTAAATTGTTGTTTTATCACTTGAGTTCAACAATGTTTTACACATATTGACTGTCAGAGTCAAAAACCACAACGTTAAATGAATAGTTAGGAATCCATTTTCTCTTATTTGTACACATTTGATATTTGGTTTTATGGCGGTTGGACTCTGGACTGGAATGTGAAGCATTCATGGGAAGGAAAAAAAAAACCTTTTAAAATAAAAATAAAATAAAATTTCTTATGCAATATGTTTTTAAATTCTATTTTCCAATCCTTTTATTTTGAGATAATTAAGTGTTTCTCTCTGTATTCTTCACTCTAAGTCACAAGTTCACTTTAAAAATATAGCTGCAAGCAGCCATTACCGGGGCCAAGCAGAATAAGACGACAAGACATGCCGACATGTCTGAAAGTGTCAGACCAACTGCAACAATGAGCAATTAAAGACATTTAAAGAGGATTTTAGGCAAAATGCCTGAAAAATCATAGAAACAATAATTAAAAATATGATTTGATGGATTATCACTTTCGACCAATAGGTGGCGCAGTTACAAAACTGATGTGATGTGGTCAGAGTGAAGTTACAATGACACATACAAAGTTTGGTGTCAATATGTCAAGGCATTGCAGAGATAAAGCCTTAATTAATGCTATTAGCATCATGCCTCAACTTTGCTGCTGCGCTATACGAAAACGGTTTCGTCTATCGACACGAAATCCATAACTTTTAGTCGGCACGGTCTGGAGATGATACGATTCGATTTTGGTGAAAATCGGACAAACGGTCTAGGAGGAGTTCGAAAAAGTAGGTTTTGAATGAAAATCAAGATGGCGGACAAGAAGTTTGACCAAATAAGGAAAATTTGGTATCTATGTTCTCGGCTTGACCCAAGGAATCTATTAAGACCAGTGACATTTACATAGGCCGATGTATTCAAAAGTTATTAGCAGTTTTGGAAATGTTGTTATAACTTTTGACCACTAGGTGGCGCTGTCTCTAAATATTTTGGGTACCTTCAGGGGATGGTGCTGATGGCACATTCTGAGTTTCGTAATATTACACCAATGCATTTGTTTAGTATAGCATTTTATTTCACAAAACTGCATTGAAGTCAATGGGAATTTCATGTTTTGTTCTATTATAGCGCCACCAAGAGGCTCAGTCCCACCATTTTTTTAATGTGTCCTCAGAGTGAGCCCATACATATATGTGTCGATTTTGGTGCAAAAATCTCAATTTGCTTCGGAGTTATAGACATTTATATGAAAAAACACGAAAAAAATGACTGACACATGACTTTGATTGAATATTACTACCCCTAAACATCAATATTTTCGCATTTGGGCATTGGCGTATAGCTATCGACCTATGTTTCCAAACTTCTGACGGTGGTTTCGTCTCGATCGGACTAGCGGTTTCAAAGATATAGCCAAATGTTTTTTAAGCGCTAAATCACAACGCTACACAAACCGTAAGGCGAAACCTAGCATGTTTGGTATCGTAGGACTCGGCAACGATTCAGGAGTCTAAAAAGATGAGTTTCGTGAAAATAAGTCGACCACACCCAAAGTTATAAGCATTTGAAAAAAAAAATTCACCACTAGGTGGCGCTGTTTCGAAACTTCTCAGGCTCATTCAGGGCATCGTGCTGATGACCCATACCACATTTCGTAACAATCCGTTCATGCGTTCATAAAATACAGAATTTTAGCACAAAATTCAAAATGGCCGACAGCCAAAATGACCGATATGGTCAAATTGGATATCAGTCGACTCGGCATGTTGCCCTGAATCTAACGAGACCAATTGTATGATTTTTGGACAAACTGTTCAGAAGTTATAAGCAAAAATAGCCATTTTTCATATCTCCGGACCAGTAGGTGGCGCTGCGCCGAAACGCAGCATGTAGCCTCAGGTCATGCTTGTGAGTACAAGTACCAAGTTTGGTCTGAATACGATAAACCGTTGCGGAGATACGGCCTTACGACTGTTTTTGCTAGCGCTACGTAAAATGTATTTGTGCGTTTATTGAAAACGGTTTGACGAATCCATTTGAATTCCATAACTTTTGGTCAGCACTACCTGAAGATGATCTGGTTCAATTTTCGTGCAAATCGGACAAACCGTCTAGGACGAGTTCGAAAAAGTAGCTTTTTTTGAAAATTCAAGATGGCGGCCATATTTTTATGACGGCAAATGACGTCATAGGGTGCAATCGAATCGCCATGAGCTCAGGAATCAGAGGAAAAAAGAATTTCGCTAATTGGCCTTACGGTTCAAAAGTTATTAGCAAAATAAAAGTGAAACTTTGGACAGGTGGTGGCGCTAGAGGGAATGACTTAGAAACACCAAAATTGGTGTATTTAATGTTGAGACGGTCCTCTATCAGAATGTCAAACCAAAACAACTTTCCCGCAATCGGTTCTATGGGCTGCCATAGACTCCCATGGCGGAAGAATAATAATAATAATAATAATAATAATAATAATAAGAAACGGAACAGATACAATAGGTGCCTCCGCACCTTCGGTGCTTGGCCCCTAATGAAAACTTGCCCATGATTTACTCTCCCTCATCCTAGGTGTATATGACATTCTTCTTTCAGACGAAAACATTCAGTGTTTCAGAATGTTCAGAATTAAACACCCCGACGCTTCAGAGCTTGATAATGGCAGTGAATTGCGTAGTGCGTCATGGCGTAACGTAAATATTAGCAGTGTGTCGCATTACTCATTGCACTTTAGGCGTAAGTGGAATCCATATGTAGTTATATTACTTTATATAGTTTTTAATTTAAATATTTTTCTTACACAAACTCATGGCTTCGCTTCAGAAGGCCTTTTATTAACCCCTGGAGCCTGTGGAGTTCGTTTATGATGGATAGATGCACTTTTATGAGCTTTAAACTGATGGTTGCACATCACTGCCATTATAAAGCTAGGAAGAGCCAGGATATTTATTAAAATAACTCAGATTGTATTCGTCTGAAAGAAGAATGTCCTATACACCAAGGATGACTTGAGGGAGAGTAAATCATGGGCTAATTTTGATTTTTAAGTGAACTACTCATTTAATAGATTTAATAGAGTGAAGTTGATTAAAACTATATCTTTCATTTTCTTAATCAGCTCCTCTTTCCTTGCAACTATATGCTCAATAGTCTCTAGCAGATTTGTAAGTATCTCAGATATTACATCTTGTATTGATGTTGACTT
Source organism: Leucaspius delineatus (assembly GCA_023718395.1). Lineage (NCBI taxonomy): Eukaryota > Metazoa > Chordata > Actinopteri > Cypriniformes > Leuciscidae > Leucaspius > Leucaspius delineatus. Next base: position 67,014,827 of record CM043355.1, read on the forward strand.
ATTAAACTATTTAAAGCTGACAGAGAGTCTGAACAAATGTTATTGGCTTAACTTCCTGCACTCATTGAATAATTAATAAAATCTCCATTCGCTGTTGTAAAACGTACTCGGTTACCTAACGTAACCTCGGTTCTCTCTAGAAGAGGGAACGAGTATTGCGTAAGTTGCTTATGCTACGGGTAAAGTCATCTTTTCTCGAGATCTGAAGCCAAAAATGATCCTTAATTTTGTATTTATTGTCAACGCAGTGCGGCAGCCAGCCAGTGTTGCCAACTATTTTCAAAGGAAAGTAGCTAACGCCTCCCCTAAAAGTAGCTAAATGTCGCTAGATGACGTAATACGTCAATTATCATATTTATGACGTCATCGCGGCGTACTTGCGTTCTGCCTGCCTAATGTTCTCTTACGAGAGGTTCTCTCGTATTGCGTAAGCTTGCTTACGCTGCGGGAAAAGTCTTCTTTTCTCGAGATACTGAAACCAAAAATTATCCTTAATTTCATGTTTTGTCAACGCAGTGCAGCTGCGGCAGCTGACCTAGAGCGGCATACTGCACGCTCATTGGCTGCCGCGCGGCAACTGCTTAAGCCTACCAGTGAGCCTGACATGACGTCACGCCCAATGAGGGCGCGTGTGCCCTCGCGCGTCACAGCCCGCCAAAATGGGCGGCGTCAGAGCGTATATAAGGAAGGCTCGTAGGCTATATTCTCTGATTTCTGTATTTTCAGCGAAGCACTCGCATCGCTGATCTCTGAGACGAAACCGTCGCCGTTGTCCTTCAAGGAACAGCTAACGAGCCAGTTTAGGACAGCCTGAGGAAGCCGGACGAATCTTCGCCGCCTTCAGCCTGCCGTGCCAGCTCAGCTATCCGGCGATATCCTTTTTGCTAGCTCTTTGTGTGTGTGTTTTGCTTCCGCAGCACTAGCTAAAAGAGCAGAGGCGTTGTTGCAAATGCCTCGCGCCACGTGCGGCTCATGCCGCTCTACGCTCAGCGACGGAGACCGCCATCTTCTCTGCGCTCTCTGCCTGGGCCGGGACCACGCAGCCGCCGCGTTTTCCTCGGGCGGCTGCACTTTCTGTGAAGAAATGTTGATGTCGACCCTGCGGGCTCGACTCGCCCTCTTCACAGAACCTGCTCCAACCGTCGTTGGCCCACGTAAGAAGAAACGCCGCTCTCAACGACCACCGGAGCCCGAGACTCGAGCCAGGGCCTCGCCGGAGTCTCTCCCGCGAGCCTCGCTCTCTCCTTCTCCGCCCCCGCTTCCCGACGCGCAGCCGACGGCTCTCGCCCTCGATGCCGTCGCCTCAGGGGATGAAGCGGATGATGATGCGCTATTAGACGCGTGCTCGCTATTGGCGTCGGACAGCGAGGGATGGTCCGGTTCTGTCCGTTCCGCCTCCTCCACCAGAGCGTCCAGCAGGACTCACGCCAGTGTGGACGCCGAGCTTCTCCGCCTCCTCACTTTGGCAGTCGAGCACCTGGGCCTCGAATGGTCTCCGCCAGCGGTGCCCCCGCCCAACAGGCTCGACGGATGCTTCCTGCCCGCCAGTCGACAAGCTCCAGTGTCCAGACCAGCGCCCTTTTTACCGGAGCTTCACGAGGAGCTTGCTAAATCGTGGAACGCTCCAGTTTCGGCCAGAATCCGCTCTTCGGCCTCATCAACTCTCTCTCGCGTGGACGGTGCCACGGAGAAGGGGTATGACCGGATCCCACCGGTCGAACAGGCGGTTGCAGCGCATCTAAGGCCTGCAGGACTACTTCGGCGTTTGCCAGCCGCGCTTTCTCCGCCGCTGGTCAAGCCGCCTCAGCCCTGCACACAATGGCGGTCCTTCAGGTTCTCCAGGCAGACCTCCTCCGCCAGCTCGACGAGGGAGAGCTGGATAAGTCTGCCTTAACCGACCTGCGCAGTGCGACGGACCTCTCCTTTCGCACAACGAAGACAGCGGCCCAAGCTATCGGACGTTCCATGGCTTCGCTGACCGTCTTAGAGCGCCACCTCTGGTTAACGCTAGCCGACATGGGGGAACAAGAGCGGTCCGTGTTTCTCAACGCCCCGCTCTCACCCGCCGGTCTCTTCGGCCCTGCGGTGAGTGGCCTCGTGGACCGCTGAAGCACTTTCTACCGCTTCTACGGGGACACCATGTGGTAGTCCGCTCGGACAACATGTCAGTGGTGTCTTACGTGAACCGCCAGGGGAATGGTCTATACACCACCAGACGGTCCAAATGCTTTGGCGTCGTTTCGGCGAAGCGGAGATAGACCTCTTCGCCGCGAGCGAGAACGCTCAGTGCCAGAGGTTTTTCTAAAAACAAGAGGACGCGCTGGCCCAGACCTGGCCCAGCGTCCCGCTGTATGCGTTCCCCCCGATCTCGATGCTGCCCCAAGTGCTAGCGAGGATCAGGGAGGCGAACTGCGCAGTGCTCCTCATAGCTCCGCGCTGGGAAAACCAACCGTGGTTCCCCGAGCTAATGAGGCTGGCAGACACAGCCCCATGGCCGATTCCGGTGAGGAGAGATCTTCTCTCTCAAGCCAGAGGATTGATTCTGCATCCCCATCCAGAGCACTGGTCTCTGCATGCGTGGGAAATCAACGGATATTCGTTGATCTGCCAGAAGGGGTAATTAACACGATCACGCAGTCCAGAGCCCCCTCGACGAGGCGGCTCTATGCGTCCAAATGGTCGGTGTTTAACAAATGGTGTGTGGAAAAGGGTTCTAATGCTCAGTCCTGTGGAGTCCCACAGGTATTAAACTTTCTCCAAGAGATGTTGGATGCGGGCAGGTCCCACTCCACGCTCAAAGTTTACGTCGCGGCCATAGCAGCATTCGCCGATTCGGCGCGCGGCCGATCACTGGGCAGAAATGAACTCATTTCCCGCTTTCTGCGCGGGGCCAGGAGGATGAACCCTCCTCGGCCCCCGTCAGTCCCTATTTGGGACCTGTCTCTGGTCCTAGAGTCCCTGAAAGTGCATCCCTTCGAGCCTTCGGACTCTGTGGAGTTGAAATACTTGACGCTAAAAAATGTTTTTCTGCTAGCTCTGGCTTCAGTCAAACGAGTGGGTGATTTGCATGCGCTGTCTGTCAGCGCGTCGTGCCTCGAGTTTGGACCTAACGACTCGTTGGCCATTCTCAAACCGAAGCACGGTTATGTCCCCAAAGTGTTAGGTACTCCCTTTAGGGCTCAAGTCATTACCCTATCGGCCCTGCCGTCATCCGGCAGTGAGGAGGGTGTTAACCGCCTTTGCCCGGTCAGGGCGTTAAGGTGTTATGTCACGCGCTCTGCAGCCTTCAGGCTCTCAGAGCAGCTTTTCGTCTCGTTTGGAGGGCGCGTTCAGGGTCGCGCTGCCTCGAAACAGACGCTATCCAGATGGATAGTGGATGCTATTGCAGCAGCATATGCATCAAAAGACCTGCAATGTCCGTTGGGCATACGGGCTCATTCCACCAGAGGCATGGCCTCATCGTGGGCATGGTCCAGCGGGATTTCCATTCATGACATTTGTATGGCGGCGGGCTGGGCGTCCCCCTCTACATTTGTTAGGTTTTATATCCTGGAAGTTCCCGCCCTGCAGGCTAAACTTCTGTCAGTCTAGTCGTGTTCATGTCCTGCTCATGTACGCAGGCTGTATTATCGATTAGCGTGTCTGTTGAGCTGCACGCTCAGGGTATCAGTATGCATAGACCGGCCGTGCCGTTCTTGTGTTCCCTAGGTGTGCTTATGAACATGTGTCGGCCCGCACCGCTGGCCACCTGTCATTTCACCTCTATGCTTCATAAAGTGTCATATGTGATCGTCAGGCGCGCACGGCGTGGACAAGGGGTTCCCGCAGCGTAAGCAAGCTTACGCAATACGAGAGAACCTCTCGTAAGAGAACGATACTTGGTTACTCACGTAACCTCGGTTCTCTCTAGAGAGGGAACGAGTATTGCGTTCCCTGCCGTGCTTAAAGCCTGTAGCTCGTGTCGCTTCATTCGACAGAAAACAGAGAATATAGCCTACGAGCCTTCCTTATATACGCTCTGACGCCGCCCATTTTGGCGGGCTGTGACGCGCGCGCCCTCATTGGGCGTGACGTCATGCCAGGCTCACTGGTAGGCTTAAGCAGTTGCCGCGCGGCAGCCAATGAGCGTGCAGTATGCCGCTCTAGGTCAGCTGCCGCAGCTGCACTGCGTTGACAAAACATGAAATTAAGGATAATTTTTGGTTTCAGTATCTCGAGAAAAGAAGACTTTTCCCGCAGCGTAAGTAAGCTTACGCAATACTCGTTCCCTCTCTAGAGAGAACCGAGGTTACGTGAGTAACCAAGTATCGTTTTTTCTCATTAAAATCATGCTCACATACTGTATTTTAACATAACATAACATAACATAACATAACATAATATAATATAATATAGGCTATAGCCAAATGCCCAATAAAGCTGTTCTCATTTACTATATATTTTTTTGTCAGACAATAGAACGAGTAGCTATTGAATGACTATTTTTTTATATGTGTAAAATTATCTGAATTGAGAGAGTTCGGGAACTGGGTGAACTAAAGCACTGTGATATTACAAGTAATAAGCACAAGAAAAGAAAGGAAAATAAAATGGTCAAACTAAATTCTTTAACTATAAAACAAAAGACAAGTGATAAGTCCGTCCGTGGAAACAACACTGCTCATTCACGTCTGTTAGCTGCCGTGCTGCTGCCCTCAGCCATTCACTGAACAGGGTAGACGCAGAGAGAGCTGTGTGACGGCAAGGAGAAAGCAAATCTCGCGCTCGCAGGACTCATGCTGGCAACATTTGGAGGTTACTGAGGTTTGTTCAAAAAGTAGCTAGATTAGTCGCTAGTCGCTTTTTTGAAAAATTGTCGCTGAAGGGGTCTGAAAAGTCGCTAAAAATAGCGACAAAGGCGCTAAGTTGGCAACACTGCAGCCAGCAGACCATTGCAGGCTGTATAAGCGTGCTCATTGGCTGACCTGCGGCAACTGCAGCAGCCTATCGGTGAGCCCTGCGTGATGTCACACCCTTCACGCATCACAGCCCGCCAGAATGAGTGTGGCTAGCGTGTATAAAGGAAGGGCTCACAGGCTGGAAAGCTGGTTTTCATAGACTGAAGCGAATAAGCTCGTGGCCCGACACGGCAGGTTACGCAATACTCGTTTCCCTCTTCTAGAGAGAACCGAGGTTACATTAGGTAACCGAGTACGTTCTCTTACGAGAGGTTCTCTCGTATTGCGTGAGTTGCTTACCCTACGGAAACCCCTTGTCAACGCCGTGCGCGCGAGCATCCATTGCATGAGTCCCAGGGGAGCCCGGGGAACACAACATGTGGGAACAGGCGGCCAGCAACGCGGGCCAGCACATGTAATAAGCACTTCATAGGAATACAGAGCGGCTCTGCCGGTCTATGTATAACGTGTGGGGAAAGGCAGCCAGCAGCGCGGGCCAGCACAGTACATAAGCACATCATAAGGAGAATATAGTGCGGCTTCGCCGGTCTATGTATAGAGAGTATCAACCCTTAGCGCAGCTGTGTGGAGAATAGGTGGCCAGCAACGCAAGCCAGCACCAGTGCACAAGCGCATAGCGGGGAAAATACAAAGCGGCTCCGCCGGTCTGTGTATAGAGAATCTCACCCCTTAGTGCAGCTCACCAGAAGAGCTAGCAGGACATGAGAGTAGTCTGCACATGAACAAATGGGCAGAACGTACGTATCACTCATACTGATAACAGTTTAGCCTGCAAGGCGGGAACTTCCAGGTTGTAAAACCTAACAAATGTAGAGGGGGAGGCCCAGCCTGCCGCCATACAAATGTCATGAATAGAAACCCCGCTGGACCAAGCCCACGATGAGGCCATGCCTCTAGTGGAGTGGGCTCTGATGCCCATAGGGCACTGCAGGTGTTTTGACGCATAAGCTGCTGCGATAGCGTCCACTATCCATCTGGACAGGCTATGTTTCAAGGCAGCGAGAACTTTAGTGCACCCACCAAACGAAACAAAGAACTGCTCAGAACGCCTGAAGGCGGCGGAGCGTGTGATGTAAGCTCTCAGGACCCTGACGGGGCATAGGAGGTTATCACTGTCCTCGCTATCGGATGCTGGCATAGCCAATAGGGAGATGATCTTTGAGATTCATCCTCCTGGCTCCTCTAAGGAAGTGGATGATGAGCTCGTTCCTTCCTATCGCACAGCTGCGCGTCGTCTCCGCGAACGCTGCAATAGCGGCGACATACATTTTGAGTGTGGAAGGGGACTTGCCCTTTTCCAACAGCTCTTGCAGGAAGGAGAGCACCCAAGAAACCCCACACGTGCGAGGATCCAGGCCCTTAGTAGTGCACCATTTGGAGAACACTGACCATTTAGACGCGTAGAGTCTTCTTGTAGAAGGAGCTCTAGACTGTGTCAGAGAATGTCTAATATGAAGAGAATTGGCACTCTCTGGTTACTTCCGATTTCTGGACTGGCTGCAGTAACACATCTCTGTCCATGCGGGGGCGCTCGCAGGCGAGTGCAGAATGAATGGAGGTCAATGGCACTATACCCATCAAAATCCACCTTTCACAGGATATATTTTTTTTATACTAGTTTGAATGTTGTATTCGAAAGGAGATGCAAAGAAATTACACATTGCTGGGTGTTAGATTTTTTAGCACATCTGGAAAGACGCGGCCAGGCATTGACCACGGCGCGCGCGCTGTGTCGACAGCCGAGCCGTCATTGCCACAGAGTCCAGTTCTAAACCCAGAAAAGAGGCTGACTGACTGGGCAGTAATGAGCTCTTGGTCCAGTTGACCGTGAGACCCAGGCTTTCCAGATGGCTGAGAAGCACCGTCCTGTGAGATATAAGTTCCATCTCTGACTGCGCTAAAATCAGCCAGTCGTCCAAATAGTTCAAAATTTGCATACCCTGACATCTCAGGGGAGCGAGAGCCGCGTCCATGCATTTCGTGAATGTTTGGGTGCTAAAGACAGGCCGAACGGGAGGACGGTGTACTGATATACCTGACCGTCGAAGGCGAATGTCAAGAATGGCCTGTGACGGGGTATAATCTGGATCTGAAAGTATGCGTCTTTCAGGATAGTATGCGTTTGCGTCTTTCAGGATAGTATGTGTATGCGTCTTTCAGTCTCTCGGGCGAATTTGCGTGAGGATTTGTCTGGTCGTGAGCATTTTGAACGGTCGCCTCATGAGAGCTTTGTTCAAATATCTCAGATCTAAGATAGGTCTGAGAGCTCCCTCCTACTTGGGCATGAGGAAGTAATGGCTGTAAAAGCCTGACTCGCTCAGAGAAGGATGTACCGGTTCTAATGCCCCCTTGCACAGCAGCTTTGCTATTTCTGCACGAAGTAGGTGTGCTACTTCCAAATTCATTAAATTCGATAGCTGGCCGGTTTACACTCAATGACTCGATCACTTTGGACGGAGAACATTCTGTGGCGAGAAATGCGGGACACGTGAGCGGCGCTGGGGATACAGTGTTTATCAGTAAGTGTGAGCACTCGTGTGCGGGCACAGGGCTTATGTTCACAACATGGCCGGTATGTGGCATTAAGGTTCTGTCCCCTGGGATAAAAGTGTAGCAGAGCGGGCAGTGAGTAGGTGTGGGCACTGTTTTGGGGGCACATTTCCTAAATTTAACACTCGAGCGGGATATGCCAGCTCTAGAGTGGGCTCTGCATGAGTAAATGACACAGGGGGAACCGTGCTTGTGTGTAGGGGTGAACGCTGGGAAGCGGGCACATTTTCTACACTCAAGACACCATCGGCGCGAGCCGGATAATTGTACCCTCATGAGATTTCTCTGGGGTGCCGTAAAGACGGTGTTCGGGTGAAGGCGAGCGGGTTGTGCAACGCGCTCATTGGCTGCAAAATACACATCTGCAGTCGCCTTTTTAAAGGGACTGACAGAGCGAAAGCTTCGACAGCATAATTCTGTCTGCCGGCAGACCTGAGATTCGATCACGGGTCTCTGGCGCGAAAAGCCTAAGATTCCGCCACTGAGCCACGGGGGGGAAACACATAAGCTTTCAGTTATCGCGAGCATATAAGAGAGCGTCAACATGTCTTGTGACGGCATCTGTTTGCAGGCGTGCATATATTATAACATGCTCGTTTACTGCAATATTAGTATTTCCAGCCGCCTGAACTTAGAGGGGACTGAGAAATGTGTGAGAATTGGAGGTTGGTCTGGCCTCGGCGGGACTAAAACACTCTTTCTTCCTCCTTTCGCCAGTGAGTGAGGCACGCGGGGTGCTGAACATTGCTCGTGACTTTTCGCTCTGACATCTCTTGAGAACAGCGCAGTTTGCGCAGCTCGGACAAAGAGAGAGAGCGGGAAGATGTTGTTATAGGCGAATAGCCAGAGAGCGTCATCATGTCTTGTGATGGCGTTTGTTTGCAGGCGTGCATGTATTATAACAGGCTCGTTTACTGCAATATTGATGTTTCCAGTCGCCTGAACTTAGGAGGGGACTGAGAAATGTGAGTGACGCGTGCGAACGGGGCAGTGTAGCTTTCCTGTAACTTAAGGGAAGCTAGCCCGTGACCGTCCGCTTTCTGACATCCCTTGTGAGCGGCGCCGTTTGCGTGGCTCGAACAGAGGGGGAGAGAGAGTGGGTAGAGAGGTGCGAGAGCATTTGAAACAACGCCTCGTAGGAAATTTCTCTTTTAGACAGAATGTGTGTCGCAGCGGCAAACACACACAGCAGAAAAAGGAAATTACGCCGGATAGCGTAGCAGGCACGGCAGCCTGAAGGTGGTGAAGACGACCGGCTTCTCCAGGCGCTGTCCTAAGCTTGCTGGTCGCTGAATTCAACGGCAGCGGCTTCTCTCAGAGTCCAGCGATACGTAGAGCTTTGCTGAAGTGATGAAAATCAGATTTCTAGCCTGTGAGCCCTTCCTTTATACACGCTAGCCATACCCATTCTGGCGGGCTGTGAGCGTGACGTCATGCAGGGCTCACCAATAGGCTGCTGCAGTTGCCGCAGGACAGCCAATGAGCACGCTTATACAGCCTGCTATGGTCTGCTGGCTGCCGCACTGCATTGACAATACAAAATTAATGATAATTTTTGGCTTCAGATCTCGAGAAAAGATGATTTTCCCCTGACTTGAAAAGATGACTTACGCAATACGAGAGAACCTCTCGTAAGAGAACTGATGCTCTTCTGAATGCTGACTCTCTCTCTCTCTCTGAATATATGCTGAAGCCCAATGATGATCCTCTGATCCATCTGTGGATATATAAAGCATTGAGGAGTTTATCTACACACTGTTGAACAACAACCTCCTTAGTTGCAGATTTATAATTCATAACTTTATATTGTAGATAAAAATAGACTTGAGGTGTGGGAAGCAACCAATATATAATATTACAATAAAGGGACTGACTGGAATTTGCGTAATATCCAGATTCATAACATCTCTAGTTGCTGTCCTTCCAAAAATGTGTGACATTATCATTCACAAACCAGCACTCGTTTAGTATTTCTTCTTCTGTTGATGTTCTGGCGGTTGGCAAACCAGCTTGTGGTGCATATTCCATATATTCCTACTGGGATGGAGTGTGGGGTGATGATATCATGGGAAAATAATAATAATAATACAACAACAACAACAACAACAAAATCAACCCATATTCTATTATATAACTTTGTTATTTTCAGTAAACTTATAAGAGCTTTATAACCTTTATAAGAAGTGTTTGCCCTACAGTTATTCAGCACATGCTTTACATTGGAAGTCCACAATGATTACACTGACCGGATTCATGTTTTCCTATCATCTGGAGTGATTTATTAAGAGTAGAGTTTTCAATTCTCAACCGAGATATTGCCATTTCCATTATCATAACCAGTTCTTACATGGCCAAATTGTGTATGTATATACAATTGTTGTTGTGTGTTTGCTTTATCCCATCTCTCTGACAGCTACTTTAACTTAACCTTTAATTTCTGATTTACTCAAAGGTAAGTATGTCTATATTTGTGTGCTGAAGTCAATTCTGGCACACATACAAATTTGACTCTAATTCTCATTTGGCAGATTCTATACAAACTTTGTAGTACTTCTATTAATATAACTTGCCTAGATTCAGATTTTCCATTCAATATAATTGTAAGTGCAAGTTGTATGTAAGTACTGTTTGATTTCTTCCACTGTGAGGCTCTCTGAATAGCAGCCATCTCGGTTGGATATACTAATATACTGTTAGCAGTTCTTTTTGCAGATTCATAAAGTGAGGAATATACATTACAGCCTCTGTACGCCCAGTTTATGGGTCTTTAGAAGCATCTGTATAAATGTGCAAAAATATTTCAGTTTTTAAATACTACTGCACTATTGTCTCTTTTGGAACATATTTCTGGTTTTGATTTATTGGCTTAAGGATTTGCAAATAAACTGTTGGCATTGAGAAGAGCTAAAGTGGAGCTAGAGCCACTGTGGGCTAATACTGATATTACTGATTGTCTATCTGTTGAGCCTGCTGTCCAGCCAAAGCTATTCAGATATGTCTGCTCATATTCCCATCATTTTTCCAATATGTTTTTGACGAGGTGAATTGTAAAATTACATTTAATACCAGTCAGTCCTATAGAGCATCACAGTCCCGCCCACAGCCGGTGCCGGAAGTAAAAATGCAATACAATTTCTCCATTGACAGTTGGGGTATAAGCCATAAAAACGTAACCATACATGGTAGACTTAAAACCAGCTACGGCAGTACTAAGCGATTGTATATGCTCATATAACCGCCAAAAGTTCATGGGGCACTAACCTTGTTTTGAGATAAATGCCTTTTATTCGCGATGTCTTGGAGAAGTACTTCATTACCCACAATCCTAAACAATCCCACAATCCCACAGTGATGCATCTGATTGGTGGAGCTCGTGTAAACCCCGCGAAAGTTCGTGAAGACTCAAGATAAATAGAAAAAAAACCAAAAAAAAACTGTTGCGTTTTTTTTGCACGATATCACTGATGTGACATTTGAACCGAGGAGTCTTCATATATGTATGAGTCATATCAAGCATTTTATGATGCCACTGTCAAAACAATATTTAGCTTAGGCATACCCAGAGCCATAGAGAGCTCTTCATGCATTTACTGAACATTTGTGTAATAATTTATGGCAAGTTAATAAACTGAATATGATGCACTTTCTGGTTTGCTGACCTTCACTTTTTAATTTTCACTTGTTGTTATTAAGAAAATACATTAAATGTTATTAAAATTAAGGATGAACTATAACTTCATGAATAAAATTAGCATGGACCACAAGTGGGAAATTTTTGAGGCATTTGTCAGCAACCTGCCCGTGGGCCGCTGAAACTGATGAGCAGAACGCCGCGCGGACTGCCAGATCTGCAGCCGTGAGCCGCGGACCGCCAGCCATGCTTTCCAGTCTATTTACACAATTACTACTGAAAGAACTGCTATAAACGGCACAAGAAAAAGTTCGCGTGGCTGTCGTCAGATTTTAAAGTCGCTCTAAAGGCTCTTTCGCGGTTGTGGCTTCAGTCGACTTCAGTGAGGCGCGGTGGTTTATGGGATGAGTAGTTCCTTCGCTCGGAAATGAAAATATGTACACAGTCTTGTACCTTTGACTTTTTTTGGATTTTCTCGCCGTTTTTTCACTCGAAATGATATGTTGTATGCCTATGAGTTCAGCCGTAGCTGGTTATCCTCAGACATGCTCTAAAACTCTTTAGATACGGATTTTCGAAAACGTCAATGGGAGAAATGAATGGGAAATTTACTTCCGGCACCGAAGCGCTCTCGGGCTGTGGGCGGGACTGTGATGCTCTATTAGTATTCTTAAACTGCATGGTCATAAGCGTCACATCGTGTGCATAAATATTCCCGCCAGAAAGGGGGAGGGGGTGGGGCTTTGTAGGGAAGTTCAGTGATTGGTTGAAATGCTGTCAGATTCTAAGCCAATGGGCGACTGGCTCTCTCGTATAAACACAGGGTGTGGAGCCGCTGCTCTTCATTCTCTTCCCTTCCACTGTGAGGATTGTAGAAACTGACTGTTAGAATGAGCGGCAGAGGCAAAACCGGCGGCAAAGCTCGAGCCAAGGCCAAGACTCGCTCGTCCAGGGCAGGGCTGCAGTTCCCCGTCGGCCGTGTCCACAGGCTCCTCCGCAAAGGCAACTACGCCGAGCGCGTCGGCGCCGGGGCTCCTGTGTATCTGGCGGCTGTGCTCGAGTATCTGACCGCGGAGATCCTGGAGTTGGCTGGAAACGCCGCTCGGGACAACAAGAAGACCCGCATCATCCCCCGGCACCTGCAGCTGGCGGTGCGCAACGACGAGGAGCTGAACAAGCTTCTGGGCGGAGTGACCATCGCTCAGGGCGGCGTGTTGCCCAACATCCAGGCCGTGCTGCTGCCCAAGAAGACCGAGAAGCCCGCCAAGGCCAAATAAGCGCTCGGGCTCGCCGACCACCAAAGGCTCTTTTCAGAGCCACTCACTTTACCTGACAGAGAGCGCTTTTCTTAATAACTATAAATACTGTAATCTCAACAGGTTGAAGATGAAAATTGCATATTTAGTTTAGCAAAACTTGAAACCCAATCAACCCAACTGGTGTGCAATATATCAATGAGAAGTTATTTGTTTTTGTTTTTTTCTGCTCACTATAACATCAATAAGGATAAATTAAAACGTTTGACACTTTCACATAGAAAAAAATAAAATAAAATCTTTACAATTCTTTAACCAGACAGTTGAACTAACACACTTAACTAGTTTTTAATGTATTACATATTTAATGAAAAGTAACATTTCATATCCAGCTGTTGCTCTCAGGCAAAATTGTACCATAGCGGAACACAATTATTACCAAACCATCATATCAAGTTATCATCCTCATCCTCATCTCCATCTTCTTCCTCATCCTCATCTTCATTCTCATCCTCATCTTCACTCTCTCCCTGCAGGATTCACTGTCACTATATCCTCCTCTTCCTCATCACAGGATAACTCCTCATCCTCATATGTGCAGAGTTAGTATGTGAATTACTACTCTTATAAGTGCATTACAAAATCATAAAAAAATGCAAATATATTTAGATAATGTTAACCCTTTTCCTTACAAATATAATATATCTGTATCCAACAGTATGTCTGGTATGGCCGTATGCGATTCCATTGCGGTCCAATGATCCCTTGAGGCAACAGTTTTCTGTTCTGTACTCTAAGACATGTGATGAAACATAAAGTTCTTTAAAATACTTCTTTAATTACCAGTGAAGATGACTCATATTTTATGTGGGTAATTAACTGGACCAAATGAGTATAAACGCCATTTTTGTGACCTGTGCACATGTGCTGAAACTAGACACAGAATGGAGTCCTGTGGGTCATGTGACCACTTTATGCACTTTCATCGATCAGTATTTCTCCCCTGAGAAAGGTTTGACCAATAAATAAATAAAGTGTCTCATTTTAATGAATATAAACTAAAATAGACTATGTCGCCTGGAGGCCAGGGTTAATTGATTATCCAATATCAAAAACTATACATCGCTTCAGAAGATTTCCAGAGTAACAGAAACTGATCAGTGTTACTGAGGGTCTTTTGCCCTTTAATATCTGATCCTGTGTGTGTGTGTGTGTGTTGTGTGTGTTGTGTGTGTGTGTGTGTGTGTGTGTGTGTGTGTGTGTGTGTTAATATCTGCTCTACTGAATGATCCTGTGTGTGTGTGTGTGTGTGTGTGTGTGTTAATATCTGGCTGCAGAGCTTTTATACTGACTGTAATGTGATTTTGTTCTGATCCGAGATCTCCACAACCACTGAGAATTAAAGCGAGTGTTTCAGAACAAATAAATAACGCAATGTGAGAATAAAGCCTATGGATGTCTGTGTTATACTGATTAATTTTAGTAATAAACAGAACAAAGCGTCTTGAGCGGGAAACCCTCCGCTTGCTTGAAAAGAGGAAACGCGCAGTCATTGGCTAGCAGTCATAAGTGCGTCACAAACACTAGCCAATCACAAGCCTCTGCATCATCGCGTCACTATAACCTCGAGACGGTCCAATGCTATAAAAACAGGAGGCGAATAACAGAAAGCATTCATTCCAGCGCAAGCAGGACCGAGAGAGAAGAAACTCCAGCGATGGCCAGAACCAAGCAGACCGCTCGTAAATCCACCGGCGGCAAAGCCCCGAGGAAGCAGCTCGCGACTAAAGCAGCGCGGAAGAGCGCGCCCGCCACCGGCGGCGTCAAGAAGCCCCATCGGTACCGGCCCGGGACCGTGGCTCTGCGGGAGATCCGCCGCTATCAGAAGTCCACCGAGCTGCTGATCCGCAAACTGCCTTTCCAGCGGCTGGTGAGAGAAATCGCCCAGGACTTCAAGACGGACCTGCGCTTCCAGAGCTCCGCTGTCATGGCCCTGCAGGAGGCCAGCGAGGCTTATCTGGTGGGTCTGTTCGAGGACACCAACCTGTGCGCCATCCACGCCAAGAGAGTCACCATCATGCCCAAGGACATCCAGCTGGCGCGCCGCATCCGCGGAGAGCGCGCTTAAACCCGCCGCCGCTGCTGTGCACGCGCGCCACATCCCAACGGCTCTTTTAAGAGCCACATCACTGACTATAAACGAGACAATTTCTATTTTTTACGCTGAATATAAAGCTATAAGTTTGTATGTTGTGTGGGGGATGTTAAGTAAATGAAAGATAAGTGTGGGTAATAAGGGAAAAAATAGGCATATGTGATAATTCTGTATTTCCAGACTATCGCCGTTTTACTGTTTACTGAAACATACAATCGGCCGTTTCTGCTGATCAGAGTTTATGGAATTTGGATCAGACATCCAGTGATTAAAACAACTTCATGTTTTCAAAGCACATATTTTTATTAAGCAGAAAGAAGTTGCCGGTTATAGTGTTTCGGTTTCTTTTCATCATGTAAGCGCATAATAATCATATCAGCAAAATATGGGTGATTCTCCAACTACAGGCACTTTTGTGTCCTTGGCCTTTTATTGTAAATAAACAAACAAATGCACCGATAAATTGTCATTATGAAGTTCATGCTCCAACATCATGTAACCACCAAATCTTGCCCCTTTTCTTTTAATTATTATTATTTATTTTTTTGCAAGGCTGTTTATTAGCAGATTTAGCAGTTGTATGCTGGTCCCCAACCCAGACTGGCCTTTAATATATATAAAAAATATTAAAGGATTATATTAACATGTTTGTCTTAAGGACAAATAAAATAATATCATACCATCGAAATTCCGTATGTATATCACAATTTTAAACGGGTAATTATACGAAAACGTGCCATTTCCCACTTTTAATGTTTGATTTTCAAAGTACTGTTTTGAAAAGCTTTAAGCCCCTTTTTGGATGAAGTAGATCCTTACCTCTCAGGAAAATGTGCTGTGCCATCTCAGGCTATCTTATTTTATTTATTTATTTATTTATTTTTTGTGCACATCTCAATAGTTGATGCCTGCTCATCAGTCACATTTGCAGCATCTCTGTATTTCTCACAGTGTAGTTGGATAGCTGAAAGGTCATAGGAATCTATTCTTTTATCACACAGAGATGTTGCAAGGGACTCAGGCACTGCAGAGGGCTGTACTGTGTCTGTGTACAGTGTGTAATAGTTATTCATCCCTGACAAACCAACAGCCTTGCTATGCTGCAGCAGTGTGTCAAGCAGGCGTGACAACTCGTCAAGTTTAGCTAGGGGAATTTTCCTTTTTTTGGCACGACTCCTTATGCCTGGCGCAGTTGAGGGTGCAGTTATGCGCTGGTCAAGATTTTTTTTTTGCCTAGCAGATGAGGTGTAGTCAATCTTGTATCCCACTTCAGCTGTGATCTTGCTCAAATTGCTGGGCAAAACCCAGTATGCTGGTACATCGGTGACAGTTTTTTTCCCACGAATCCGAAAAGTAGCCTCCACTTTAAATAACAGCGCGCCTACATGGGTACATGTCTCCGCTACTCCTGCCATACATGTGCAGTGTGCACACTCCACCTTTCCACTGCTGCTGACGATCACCCATGGCTTTAAAGGCGGTTCATTCAGTCGCTGAGAGTGCATGACCTTAACAAAGACAAAAAAAAGTGAATATTGTAATTTTGTAATGTTAAAGGGATAGTTCGCTAAAAAATGAAAATTCTGTCATCATTTACTCACCCTCAAGTTGTTTCAAACCTTTATGAATTTCTTTTTTCTGCTGAACACAAAAGAAGATATTTTGAAAAATGTCTGTAACCAAACAGTTGATGGACCCCATTGACTTCCATAGTAGGAAAAAAAAAATACTATGGAAGTCAATGGGGTCCATCAACTGTTTGGTTACAGACATTTTTCAAAATATCTTCTTTTGTGTTCAGCAGAAAAAAGAAATTCATACAGGTTTGAAACAACTTGAGGGTGAGTAAATGATGACAGAATTTTCATTTTTGGGTTACACTTTATCTGTTTTTTAAGGCTATCTTTATTTTTATTGTTATACAAGCTTGTGCTGTACAATGACAAATAAACAACCTTGTTGCTGGTGTCGTAGTCTACAACTATGCTAAAAGAACGAAAGCCGGTAAAGTTACTTTCGTTCGGACG
This sequence comes from Leucaspius delineatus, assembly GCA_023718395.1. NCBI lineage: Eukaryota > Metazoa > Chordata > Actinopteri > Cypriniformes > Leuciscidae > Leucaspius > Leucaspius delineatus. The sequence continues at coordinate 67,031,404 of CM043355.1, forward strand.
ACAGTGTTTTAATCGTTGATTTATTTATTTATTTTTAATAATCGATATACAATCCTGTCTTGCATAATGACAAATAAGCAACCTTGTAGGCCTAATACCATTGTAACGTTGCCGGTTATAGAAAAATGCTAAAAGAAAGAAAGCTGGTAACTTACCTTTGTTCGGACGACAGTGTTTTCTCCGTTGACAGGCTTAAAACTCTCCAGGTCATGTACCCAACCATTGGTAAACTGAACGTGGGCTTCCAGAGACTTATAATTGCGAAACTGATCAGCGGTATAGGCACTGACACCACAAACAAAATAGGTAAAAATATCAGGAAAAGTGATGGGAGGTAAGGCGTCAGGGTCGCGGATCCACTCGTCTTTTGGGACTTCATAAGGATCGACATTTCCAATAAAGCTGATTTTTTCAGCATAGCGTTTCTTGGCGTCCGGTAGTAGTTTGTCTCTGTACAATCCACCTTGTTTTAAACTATTTTTAAGCATACTCAAATAATTCATACAACCAACATTGTGTGTCGCTCTAGTGGTGCTTGGTTACCGGCGGCTTGTTTGTGGCCTCACAAAATGGCGGCAACCTCTTGTTTACGTCCCAGAATGCACTGCGCAGTGACGTCGGTTGCCAAGCCCTATAACCAAAGTAAATGTGTGTGTAAATGTGTACTTTTTGAAAAGGTTTTAAATACATATATAGAACAAATCTGATATACTGTGAAAGATAAACCCCCCTTGTTACATTAAGAGTGTTTGTGAATTGAGAATATTTACAGGTTTTTTTTAGTGGATGAATACGTTCATTTCCAAATGACACTCTCCCAGCATCTTCTGTTTTAGGAAAAATCTATGGAAACAAAAGTAAAACACCTCAATTCAATTTTGAGTGGATTATTAGCCTCTCTTACTAAACATTTACAATTAGTTGATTACATTTTTATTTTCATTTTTTAAATGATATTAGAATATTATACAAGTAACAGGGTTGACAACGGTTACCATATTGGTTTACTGCTTGTTTGAGTTACGGTTATGGGTGTAATGGAGTCTTAATTGGACATTCATAAACCTTTAATTCAACATGACTAATCAGCATATTTTGGAGACAGCTCTATTGAGATATTTTAGCATAAAAATTATGAAAAATGATGATGATTCTGTGGATGTAAATGTAAACCAATTGTTTTATTAAAACATTAACATTACATTGCAATTAATTGACCAATTGAACATGTTTGGCCTTAACAGAATAAGCAAAAACCACTAACGATCACTTACTAAAGGCCACTATAAAAAAGTATAGAAAACAAAATGCAGATCATATAATGATTATGAAGGCATTTGGTGAGTGTGTTGTAACATGGAGGAAGTAAACTGGTGAAAAGTCTTATGTCTAGAGAAACTGGGTTTAAAGACTAGACACATATTGACATTTCAGAGTGGCCATTTCCTGCTTCTATCCTGAAGGTGAATGGTGATGCAGCGATTTCTTTTGTTAACCCGCCCAGCAGACAGTCGTTAGTCCTCAACTATGTCCACAACAACGTTTTAAGTACTGGTGCTCAGGACCGGAGCAAAAGGACTCGGTAAAGGAAAAGCTACTTGTTGAACATAAATAAAAAAACATGATTTTTAGGGATGAAAACTGTAAAAACATGTATATTATGTATATTATGTAAATACTATTAGTAAGAAAAGTACGTCTGTGAAAATTCTCAGTCATCCAGGTCATTGTTATCCAAGAAGGGTTGGCTCAGGGGTGACGACCCCACAGAGGTTAAATACCTGGCACTTCCCATCAGTCATTTAGAACTGAAGAAACCCCACGGATGAGAGGCAAAACATCTTCAAATATGGAAGTACCAAGTCCAGTTGCCCTTGATTTAACCCTTCTTGAGTAGACTCATCCTGCTGGATCTGCTGCCTTTGACACAGTTAACCATCAGATCCTCCTGTCAATCCTAAAGACGAAGGGCATCTCGGGAACCGCACTCCAATGGTTCAAGTCTTCCCTCTCAGCTGGTCCTTCAGGGTGTCGTGGAGGGATGTGGTGTAGTGTCTAAAACCCAACATCTAGCTACTGGAGTGCCTCAGGGCTCAGTTCTGGGACTCATTCCAGCCTGGTGATCCGACGGTAGCTGATCGTATCTCAGCCTGACAGACATTTACTGCTGGATGAAGGACCACCACCTTCAACTAAACCTTGTGAAGACAGAGCTACTCGTGGTCTCGGCCAACCCAACACTTCATCACAACTTCACCATTCAGCTAGACTCGTCATCCATAACTCCATCAAGGTCAGCCAGGAACCCTGGAGTTGTGATTGATGATCAGCTGAACTTCTCAGACCACATCGCTAGCACTGCCCGGTCATGTAGATTTGCCTCGTACAACATTAGGATGATCAGGCCCTTCCTATCAGAGCTACTCAACTCCTTGTCCAAGCGCTGGATCTCTCCAGACTGGACTACTGTAATGCTCTTCTGGCCGGTCTTCCAGCTTGCTCTGCCAGTCCTCTGACACTGATCCAGAACGCCGCAGCTAGAGTGGTCTTTAACGAGCCGAAGAGACACACGTCACTCCTCTCCTCTCTACACTGCACTGGCTGCCAGTTGCCGCTCGCATCAAATTCAAGTCACTGACGTTTGCCTACAGAACAACCACTGGCTCTGCTCCCTTTTCCCTGAACTCTTTACTTCGGACTTATGTGCCCTCCAGGAACTTAGTTTGCGTCTGCGAACTGCGAACGCCGTCTTGTGCTGCATCATCTCACAGAGGCACTAAATCTCTTTCTCTGACCTTCACCTGGACTGTTCCCTGAGGAAAGATCTATAACTCCACCAGAGCGGATGAGTCCATAGCCACTTTCAAGAAACGGCTGAAGACGCTTCTTTTTCGACAGCACTTGATCCAGTAATTCTATTCTATTCTATTCTATTCTATTCTATTCTATTCTATTCTATTCTATTCTATTCTGCTATTAAAAAAAAAAAAAAAGAAAAAAAGAAAACTGCATTAAACTGGGAAGGGTCACAGCACTTGCATATTTGTTGTCCTATTGTTAGTTTCACTGCTTCTAATGTTCTCATTTGTAAGTGGCTTTGGATAAAAGCGTCTGCTAAATGAATAAATGTAAATAAATAAATGTAAATGTAAATACAACATGGGTAAGACACACAAAAGCATACTTTCATCAACCCTGTTACCCTGGAATGGTAACAGGGTTGACAGTAACAGGGTTGACAAAAATTTTTATTGGCGGCCATTACTAGCCATGAGGTATAGGTAATGACACCACATTATGTGCCTTAATAAGAGGCTTAAATGTTGTTATATATGTACATTTTTAAATATGTACAAATAACTTTTTAACGTATGCTTTTCTGGTAAAAGGGCTGACACAATGAGCGTGTCCCTGTCTTTCAGACATTACATAAACTGAAAGAAAATGCATTAAAAGAAGAGAACATTTACTTGTCTTCTAGCATCAACTTCATGAAAGGCAGATGATGTCACTTCCTGGAACTGATGCAACTTTTGGAACAGTCCATTATCTTTAAAGAGGTGTTTTCATACAAAGTAACAGGGTTGACAAGATATAGGGACCTGACTAAATTGTGTTGTTTTTGTTTTTGTTTTTTTGTTTTTTCAAAATTTGACTCATGTTAAGAATAAAATCCATTCATGACTAATGAACTGACACTTAAGGCTTTATACAAGTATATGTTTTTAATGAAAGTTTGACTTTTTTGGCCTCGATAGCAAGTAGAAGTAGAAAAATCATGCCAGGCCAAAAATCAGGACAGGCCATTTTCAACATTTCTGCAAGATGCTTTGCACAAAAATGTGATTAAAAACCTTTAAAAACAATAGAAACAGAAATTAATTTATTATTATATTATGAGACATATTATGGAAACTAAATTATAAAATATTTTATTTGTTTTATTGTTTATTAAGATTTGCAGAGCTTTTTTTTCTGAGGGACACAAAATAGCGCGTTTTCGTATAATGACCCAAACTATTTTTGGAATGAAATACGTCTGTCCCCATGTTTTCCGTCATTTCCACCTCCCTCAACAAAATCCACTTTAATAGATCCACCTTAAATATTTTATTTACTTGGTAATCATGAAAATAATAGTGAAAAGGACGTATTAGTTGAAGATGAAACTTCAGGCACATGTGCTCTTCAGCACAAGAAAATAAATCAAGGTAACTCAAGCTTATATTTCATATGAGTATTTTTATTCAGCGTCATTTCCACCTTGGCTGTAGTTCGGTTGAATTATGTACAACAAATATGAAAATAATGTATTTATGTTTATTATGAGTAAACAACATAATAAGTCCACAGCTACGCCTGACATGAGGGAGTGCTAGTATTGCAGAAAAACTGCTAAAATGTCATTTCCACCTCTGAGAACAGTAGCTTTGGACATGATATATGCTGTTATTGTGCGCTATTGGCATGTTCTCATGACATATTTGTGCTTTTGGACTGAGAACTTTATATATCACCATTCCAGTACACTCTAAATGTATTTTTATTTATCTATATTTATGAATGTTTTGAGCAGGTTCATATAATTTGCATATCATTTGTAATTATTTTTTAAAACTATTAGGTGTACTGTTTAACTCATTATGTTAAATAATAAAATGACTGGCAATTTAAGTACAAATAAATCTTTCCACCATAAACCGTCATTTCCACCACTTTCCACCACTACAGTTTTTAAGAAAAAAAGAATAATAACCAATGATGTGGATCTACATGTATTTTAAATCAAGTATTAATAGTTCATTACTTACAATATGTGTGAGTGATTTATAATAAACATAGAGACCTGAGCAAAAATTAAACGCTGTAGGCAAAAATCCCAACTCGAGGCATTTAGCAACTTTAGATAAAAATGTATTAAGTTCACGAAGTATTAAGATTTATTTTGTTAAATGATTGGGTAGCCACTGATGTTGTGGACTGATACGTAATCTTATAGAATCAGTTTTACAATAGTATATTGTAATAAAATACATAAATTGAAAAGTGATGGAAATGACATCTTGAAACCGCTCTTCAGAAAAACTGTTAAAAATAATAATAGTCCATGGACTTCTAAAACTGCCCACTGTTATATTGTGTTAGAAGACATATTAATGAAGCTAGGAAGATTGTTTTAAGTTTGTTTTAAGAGAGTGAATTTTCGATAAGCTCACAGTGCTTACAGTGCTCCCAGTTGGAGAATCGCCCATATATGCAAGAACATGTGAAAGTGAATATTACCTGGACAAGGATTTCAGATATTGCCATCGCTGTGGGGACATTTTGTCTCTATAATGAAGGGTTTACCAGGACACACACACACACACACACACACACACACACACACACACACACACACACACATATATATATAAAAATATCACAGACGTAATTTGCTGTCTTGTGTTCCCTTTGTCTACTTTGCTAAACTTGTAGAACAGCATTGTTAATTATCAACCAGTACTACTGTAAATCATATTATCTGAAAATGTATATTTAATATAAAACAAGGGAAAGACTCCTGATCGGGGTGGCGGTCGCTCTATATTTTGGGGGAGGGGCGCGCGCATGTGACGCGTCGCTGGTTTCTGTCAGGTCCTGTAAGCAAGTATAAACGGTCTCCCTCTACGGCACTCATCATCCGCTTTTCGTTTATATTGACCAGTGTAACGATCTTTTGAAAATCATGTCTGGAAGAGGCAAAGGCGGGAAAGGGCTCGGTAAAGGAGGCGCGAAGCGTCACCGTAAAGTTCTGCGCGATAACATCCAGGGAATCACCAAACCCGCCATTCGGCGTCTGGCGCGCCGCGGCGGCGTCAAGCGCATCTCCGGGCTGATCTACGAGGAGACCCGCGGTGTGCTGAAGGTGTTCCTGGAGAACGTGATCCGCGATGCCGTCACCTACACCGAGCACGCCAAGAGGAAGACCGTCACCGCCATGGATGTTGTGTACGCGCTGAAGCGGCAGGGACGCACCTTGTACGGCTTCGGGGGATAAACGCCTGAGACACGAGAACCCGACGAACCAACGGCTCTTTTAAGAGCCACACACTCCCGCACTGAAAGAGTCCATGATTTAACAATATCAATTGTGAAATGACTTAAAAAAAAAAAATTATAATTAACTATTATTGTATAAAGTTTGGCAGTAATGTGTATTGAGACTATTAGCATAGTGAATTACACCGCATATCCATTTACAGATGCTAAAATGTGTTTTACCAAGTAAACAAAAGACAATTATATCAGAAATGGTACCAAAAGTTATGCAGTTTTTTTTTTTCATGTATTTTCATAGTTTAAACTGTTTTAAGTTTCATGAATCAACGAAGTTCTGAGGAAAAGCTGTTATTAGTCTCTTTTCTCCAAAACTCCTTCAAATGTAATTATTTGGGGTTTTAATTAAAGGTTGGTGCACAATATGTCTAGAACCACTTATTTAATCAAAAATATTACTAAAATCAATAAATAAAAAGAGCAGGAAATGAAACACAGTTGTGTCGTTCAAACCGCCGTTGAAAAACATTGTAATTAACGGCTCTGGTTCAAACATTGGACGGTAGGCGGGGTTATCATTTAACCGCCTGTGATTGGCCCTGGATCCACTCGTGATGTTTTGTGTTGTCCAATGAAACACGAGTTTAGGGGTTCGGCCAATGAAAACAGGCAATCAGAGGTCCCGCGTCTCCTTGTAAATTAGCATAGTGCCGCGGGTAAAAGCCTCAGAGTCGCTCCTGAGTTCACACTGACTCGTCAGCTCTGAGATCATTCCTCGTCATGCCTGAACCAGCCAAGTCCGCGCCTAAGAAGGGCTCCAAGAAGGCCGTTACTAAGACCGCCGGGAAGGGCGGGAAGAAGCGCAGGAAGTCCAGGAAGGAGAGCTACGCCATCTACGTCTACAAAGTGCTGAAGCAGGTTCACCCTGACACCGGCATCTCCTCCAAGGCGATGGGCATCATGAACTCTTTCGTCAACGACATCTTCGAGCGCATCGCCGGTGAGGCGTCTCGTCTCGCTCACTACAACAAGCGCTCCACCATCACGTCGAGAGAGATCCAGACCGCCGTGCGTCTGCTGCTGCCCGGAGAGCTGGCCAAACACGCCGTGTCTGAGGGCACCAAGGCCGTCACCAAGTACACCAGCTCCAAGTAGAGCCCAGGAGGAGGAGCACACAAAGGCTCTTTTAAGAGCCACACACTTCGTCCTGGAAAAGAGCTTATGCTTTGTAGGATCTCCTGGAAATCTTATCTTCTAAACTTTATATGATAAAAGTGTAGTACAGTTTTATTTGTAGAAACTTTAAAAAAAAAAAAAAACTTTTCGTTTCTAGTTTTGATACTAAAACTAGTGATCTGTTAAGTATAGTTTAAGAAGGCTTTAAAATTAATTATTTGTTGGTTAGATAATTGAATCAAGTCAAATAAATGTAAATTCATTACTGTTATATTTGAAAAACATCATGGTAAATAGGCTACTTGGTTTTGGAATTTCTTTTTTTTTTAGTTTTGGCTAATTTATCAATTTATTAACACTTAAACCAGATTAACTACACCACAGCATATATATATATATATATATATATATATATACAGGGCTTGACATTAACTTTTTTGCTCACTAGCCAATGTGGCTAGTGGTTTTCCAAAGTTACTAGCCACACAGCATTTTTACTAGCCACATTTTTGTTGTTGTGAAATTACCTGATAAAAGTTGACTATGGCGTGCTAAAATGTACTTGAACTAGATTTACAACCCTTTTAAATGTAAAACCACTGTATACACCCAAATCAAGACTACATAAATATATAACAATACAGGTCATTATCATTAGCTCTGATAAGGTTGTGTGTAAAGCTCCTTTTTTTAAAATAAAACCATGTATTATGTCGCCACATTGCTCCACCGGCATACGACATAACTCCAGCAGGTTCTCTTACGAGAGGTTCTCTCGTATTGCGTAGTTTGCTTACGCTACGGGAAAGCCTTTCTTTCTCGAGATACTGAAGCCAAAAATTATCCTTAATTTTTATAATCTTGTCAACGCAGTGCGGCAGCCTGCAGACCTAGGGCAAGCTTACTAGCGTGCCCATTGGCTGCCCTGCGGCAACTGCAGCAGCCTACCGCTGAGCCCTTGGCGTGACGTCACGACCAATGAGCGCGCTTGGCGCGCTTAATGCGTCACAGCCCGCGAAAAGGGGTGTGGCTTAGCGTATATAAACAGGGCTCGGAGGCTGCTTCTCTGATTTCTGTCTTTTCAGCGAAGCTCTACGCATCGCTGCTCTCTGAGGAAGCCGCCGTCGAATCAAGCGACCAGCACGCCGAGGATCTCAGCCTGAGGACGCCGGCCGCCTTCGCCGCCTTCAGCTTTCCCTGCCTGCTTCGCTATCCGGCGAATATATCCTTTTACTGCTCTGTGTTGTATGTGTTTGTGTGTTCGCCCCGCGACACACTTTGCATCTAAAAGAGCGCGAGGCGTTGTTGCAAATGCCTCGCTCATCCTGTGGCTCGTGCAGAGCCGCGCTCAGCGACGGAGACCGCCACGTAATCTGCGCTCTCTGCCTGGGTTTCGACCACGCAGCCCGCGCCCTTCACGGGCGGCTGCGAACAGTGTGAGGACTTGCCGATGTCGACCCTGCGGGCTCGACTCGCCATGTTTCACGATCCTCCACCTTCTCCGGCTGCCTCTTCCGGGCCGCGTAAGAAAAAAACGCCGCTCTCAAAGGCCTTCCGAGCCGGTGGTTATAGCTGAGCGCTCGCGGGAGGGGCTCCGGTCTCTCCTTCTCCCCCGCCCTTCACCGACGCGCAGCGGCCGGCCTCTGCCCGCACTGCCGTCGCCTCAGGGGATGAAGCAGACCAGCAGGTTACTCCCCTCTGTCAAGCCGCGCAACGGCGCCGCTCACAAGGGATGTCAGAACGGACGGTCACGGGCTATAGCTTCCTTTACGTTACAAGGAAGCTACCCCCCCCGGATGACGCACGCCCTCTCCCCCTCTGTTCGAGCCGCGCAAGGCGCCGCTCACAAGGGATGTCAGAAGTAGACGGTCACGGGCTGGCTTCCTTTACGTTATAAGAAAGCTACCCCGCGTCTCGGTCGCGCGCGTCACTCTCCGGCCACCTCCGTTTCTCACACATTTCTCAGTCCCCTCCTAGCTCAGGCGACTAGAAATATCTATATTGCAGTAAACGAGCCTGTTATACACGCACGCCTGCAAACAAACGATGTCACAGCACATAATGACATCTTCCCGCTCTCTCTCCCTTTGTTCGAGCCGCGCAACTGCGCCGTTCTCAAGGGATATCAGAGCGGACGTCACGAGCACCGGCGAAAGGAGGAAGAGAGAGTGTTTTCGTCCCGCTTAGGCCGGACTTCCTCCAATCCTCGCATATTTCTCAGTCCCCTCTAAGTTCAGGCGGCTGGAAATACTATTATTGCAGTAAACGAGCCTGTTGTAATACACGCGCGCCTGCAAACAAACGCTCGGTCATATGCTCGCACTGACTGGAAGCTCATGTGTGCCCCTGTGGCTCAGTGGCAGAACATTAGACTTCCGCACCAGAGACCCGTGTTCGAATCCGGCTCTGGCAGCAGAAAAACTTTTTTCTGCTTGCTTCTCTCGAGCTCGCGGCCAGCTTTCTTACATACAGAAAGCAAACCCGCATCTCACGGGATACAGATTTCTCAGTCCCCTCTAAGTTCAGGCGGCTGGAAATACTAATACTGCAGTAAACGGGCCTGTTTTAATACACGCGCGCCTGCAAACAAACGCCGAAACACGACGCTCGGTCATATGCTCGCACCAACTGGAAGCTCATGTGTGCCCCTGTGGCTCAGTGGCAGAATTTTACGCTTCTGCACTGGAGAACCGTGTTCTAATCCGGCTCTGGCGGCAGAAAATATTTTTTCTGCTGTCTTCTCCGAGCTCGCGGCCAGCTTTCTTACATACAGAAAGCGAACCCGCATCTCACAGGATGGTGCTTGAGTATTTATGAGCGTCCAAACATATGAGCCATCAAAGCATTTGCTCTATAACGCCGATGGTGTTACAAGTGTAGAAAATGTGCCCACTCCCACGTGCTCACTGCTACACACAAACACGGTCCCCATGGTAACGCGTTCAGAGCGCTCTCTCATAAAGCGGTCACACGCCGCTCGAGTAATAAGTGTAGTAAATGTGCCCACAACTCTGTGCTCACATCTACCTGTAACTCGCTCTGCCACTCGGTTACCCCGGGCAACAGCGGCTCAAGCCGAGGGTGTTATAGGTGTAGAAAATGTGCCCACTCCCATGTGCTCACTGCTTCACACAAACAGGGTCCCCATGGTAACGCTTACAGAGCGCTCTCTCATAAAGCGGACACAAGCCGCTCGAGTATTAAATGTAGGAAATGTGCCCACAACCTTGTGCTCACACCTACCCGCTGCTCGCTCTGCCAGCCAGTTACCTTGGGTCACGGACCCTCTAAAGCTCCCAAACACTGGCCGTGTCATAAGTGTAAACCCTGCGCCCGCTCACGAGCACGCGCACTCACTTGTAGACATGATAATCCCCACGCCTCTCTCGCGCCTGGGATGTTTGACAGCAAATCACGCTCCATCCGATGGGACCGAGCTACTGAACGCTGTACAGTCGGCCAACACTGTTTACCAGCCCCCGTGTTCGAGCACCAGCGGCGCGTGCGCCGCGCCTTTCTCTCTGATACAGGCTCCCCATCCCGCGCAGCGCGGCGATCTGAGCCCAGAGACCATTCGACCCCTAGCTATGCATGCGGAAGCATGGGAAGCGATTCAGGGCGCGTCAGAATGGGTGCTGAAAACTATAAAACACGGCTATTCGCTTCAATTCGCTCGTCGCCCTCCGCGCTATACAGCACAGACGGAGACGAGAGTGAGTTCAGAAGCTGCGCACTTGCTTCAAGCAGAAATAGCGAAGCTGCTGCGCAAAGGGGCTATAGAACAGGTTCATCCTTCTTTGAGCGAGTCGGGCTTTTACAGCCGCTACTTCCTCGTGCCCAAGAAGGACGGAGCGTTCAGACCTATTTTAGATCTGAGACATCTGAACAAAGCCCTCATGAGACGGCCGTTCAAAATGATCACAACCAGAAAAATCCTCGCGCAGATTCGCCCAGGAGACTGGTTTATCTCTCTCGATCTAAAAGACGCATACTTTCAGATCCAGATAACTCCCCGTCACAGGCCATTCTTGAGATTCGCCTTCGAGGGTCGAGTATATCAGTACACAGTCCTGCCGTTCGGCCTGTCTTTGGCACCCCGTACATTTACGAAATGCATGGACACGGCCCTCGCTCCCCTGAGGAAACGGAATGCGAATACTGAATTATCTGGACGATTGGCTTATTCTAGCGCAGTCAGAGACGGAACTTGTGTCTCACAGAACAGCGCTTCTCAGCCATCTGGAGGAGCTGGGTCTCTCGGTCAACTGGACCAAGAGCTTGCTATCACCCCGTCAGTCAATTTCCTTTCTTGGAATAGAACTGGACTCGGTGGCTATGACGGCCAGACTGTCGGAGCAGCGCGCGCGCCGCATCCGCCTCCTCGCCGCATCCCTCCAAATAGGCAGCCGGGTTCCGCTGAGGACATTCCAGCGTATCCTGGGGCATATTGCCTCAGCTGCAGCAGCGCTCCAGCTGGGCTTACTGCGCATGCGCCCGCTTAAACGCTGGCTGAAAGCGCGCGTGCCCCACCGAGCCTGGGCGGCCGGCGGCTTGCGAGTCAGAGTGAATCAGAGCTGCTTTTCAGCCCTGCAGCCCTGGCTGGCAGCCGAATGGTATCACACAGGAGTGACTATGGGAGTGATTTCACACCGGAAAGTTGTCTCGACAGACGCTTCCAACCTAGATTGGGGAGCGCTCTTCGAAGGCAGACCGGTCTATGGCCGCTGGTCAGACCAGGAGAATCTCCTACACATAAACTGTCTAGAGATGCTCGCGGTCGAGAAAGCTCTCAAACACTTCCTCCCATTCCTCCACGGTCACCATGTTCTAGTCCGCACGGACAATACATCGGTAGTGGCCTATGTGAATCGCCAGGGCGGTGTCAGATCAGACGCTCTGCACCCTGGCGGAACGCCTCCTCGTGTGGGCTCAGCACTCTCTGCGCTCGCTGAGAGCCGCGCATGTGCCTGGCCACCTGAACGAGGGCCCCGACAGACTGTCCAGGGACAGCGTTCCCCCTGGGGAGTGGTCTCAACACCCCCAAACAGTCCAGTCACTGTGGCGCCGTTTCGGCAAAGCGAAAGTCGACCTTTTTGCGTCAAAAGACAACGCTCATTGCCCAGAGTTCTTCTCGAAGAACGAGGACGCGCTGGCCCAGACCCGGCCCAGCGGCCCGCTGTATGCTTTTCCCCCGGTCTCTCTGCTGCCTCAGGTCATCAAGAGAATCAGGGAAGCGCGCCACACAGTGCTCCTCTTAGCCCCATACTGGGAGAACCAAGCTTGGTTCCCGGATCTAATACAGCTGGCAGACTCAGCCCCCTGGCCGATACCGGTGAAGAGAGACCTTTTCTCTCAAGCCCGCGGCTCGATATGGCATCCCCATCCAGAGCGCTGTCTCTGCATGCGTGGAGCCTCAACGATTACACGCTGATCTGCCAGACGGGGTCATGAACACGATCATACAATCTAGAGCCCCCTCTACGAGGCGGCTCTACATGTCGAAATGGTCAGTGTTTAACAGATGGTGCACTGCTAAGGGGCTCGATCCACAGACATGTGGGGTATCGCGAGTACTGTGTTTCCTTCAAGAGTTACTGGACGCGGGCAGGTCCCCCTCCACGCTCAAAGTCTATGTCACGGCCATTTCAGCGCTCTCTGTTCAGAGCTGGGCCGCGCATTAGGAAGGAACGAGTTCGTCATCCGCTTCCTTAGAGGAGCCAGGAGGATGAACCCCCCGCGACCCCCCTCGGTTCCTATGTGGGATCTTTCACTGGTCTTGGAGGCCCTGAAAGCGCATCCCTTCGAACCCTTGGAAACTGTGGATATGAAATACCTCACGCTCAAAACCGTTTTTCTGATAGCACTGTCTTCAGTCAAACGAGTGGTGGAACAGCTCTTTGTTTCGTTTGGCGGGCGCACCAAGGGTCTCGCCGCCTCGAAACACAGCCTGTCCAGATGGATAGTGGACGCTATTGCTGCTGCTTATGCGTCTAAAGACCTGCAGTGCCCATTGGGCATTCAAGCTCACTCCACCAGAGGCATGGCCTCGTCGTGGGCGTGGTCCAGCGGGATTCCCATTCATGACATTTGTGCAGCGGCAGGCTGGGCCTCCCCCTCCACATTTGTTAGGTTTTACAACCTGGATGTTCCCGCCTTGCAGGCGAAAGTGTTATCAGTCTAAGTCTCGCGTATGCCAGCCCACTATCTGTGCGCGGGCTACGTTGTGTGATTTAGCTCTACTGGTTGAGCTGCACTATGCAGGGAATTGTCAGTTCGGACCGGCCGTGCCGCTCCTAACCCCCTAGTGTGTGCTTATGTACGGCGCTAGCCCTCTTCGGGCTGCCCGGCTCTCCGCTATCACGTTCCCCGGGCTCTCCCTGGGACTCATTCAGTGGATGCTGGGCGCGCACGGCGTTGACAAGGGCGTTCCCGTAGCGTAAGCAAACTACGCAATACGAGAGAACCTCTCGTAAGAGAACGTTTCGGTTACTCACGTAACCTCTGTTCTCTCTAGAAGAGGGAACGAGTATTGCGTAGCCCGCCGTGCTCGCGCCACGAGCTCATTTCGCTTCATGCGACAGAAACCAGAGAAGCAGCCTCCGAGCCCTGTTTATATACGCTAAGCCACACCCCTTTTCGCGGGCTGTGACGCATTAAGCGCGCCAAGCGCGCTCATTGGTCGTGACGTCACGCCAAGGGCTCAGCGGTAGGCTGCTGCAGTTGCCGCAGGGCAGCCAATGGGCACGCTAGTAAGCTTGCCCTAGGTCTGCAGGCTGCCGCACTGCGTTGACAAGATTATAAAAATTAAGGATAATTTTTGGCTTCAGTATCTCGAGAAAGAAAGGCTTTCCCGTAGCGTAAGCAAACTACGCAATACTCGTTCCCTCTTCTAGAGAGAACAGAGGTTACGTGAGTAACCGAAACGTTCTTTGCTGTCGGTCACTAGCGACAATACTCATTAGGGCTGTCAAAGTTGCTCAAAAATGACCTTCGAATATTCCCTCTAAAAAAACACATAGCTTTTATTCGAACTATTCAAACATCTGGTTGCACATTTTGTCAATGACGCGCATTACGTCAATAACAGGACAAATTAATACAAAGAGACATAACTACTTGCATAGGTAGTTTATTTAAGTTTAAATATATTTGACAACGTATTACCAACACGAAAACAAGTAAATCAACTAATGGCCAAGACCGCAGACCTCACTCACTCTCGCTCGCTCACTCACTCGCAGGCACTCTGTCTCTTTCTCTCTCTCGCCCTCACCCTCAACACCAAACGCGAATAGAGCATCTGGCGCGAGTGCGGCGCGAATGAGGCGTCACGCGCTCTGTGCATAACAGTTTAAAAATGAACAACAACAACAATAAGCGAAAGTTGAGTGCTGATCAAGAGTTTTATGCAAGAAATTTAAGGTCGCGACTCTTATATAACAGGCTTCATTCAGTGATTGAAACAAATATTATTAACATTGATTGAAGTTCTCTTACGAGAGGTTCTCTCGTATTGCGTAGTTTGCTTACGCTACGGGAAAGCCTTTCTTTCTCGAGATACTGAAGCCAAAAATTATCCTTAATTTTTATAATCTTGTCAACGCAGTGCGGCAGCCTGCAGACCTAGGGCAAGCTAACTAGCGTGCCCATTGGCTGCCCTGCGGCAACTGCAGCAGCCTACCGCTGAGCCCTTGGGCGTGACGTCACGACCAATGAGCGCGCTTGGCGCGCTTAATGCGTCACAGCCCGCGAAAAGGGGTGTGGCTTAGCGTATATAAACAGGGCTCGGAGGCTGCTTCTCTGATTTCTGTCTTTTCAGCGAAGCTCTACGCATCGCTGCTCTCTGAGGAAGCCGCCGTCGAATCAAGCGACCAGCACGCCGAGGATCTCAGCCTGAGGACGCCGGCCGCCTTCGCCGCCTTCAGCTTTCCCTGCCTGCTTCGCTATCCGGCGAATATATCCTTTTACTGCTCTGTGTTGTATGTGTTTGTGTGTTCGCCCCGCGACACACTTTGCATCTTAAAGAGCGCGAGGCGTTGTTGCAAATGCCTCGCTCATCCTGTGGCTCGTGCAGAGCCGCGCTCAGCGACGGAGACCGCCACGTGATCTGCGCTCTCTGCCTGGGTTTCGACCACGCAGCCCGCGCCCTTCGCGGGCGGCTGCGAACAGTGTGAGGACTTGCCGATGTCGACCCTGCGGGCTCGACTCGCCATGTTTCACGATCCTCCACCTTCTCCGGCTGCCTCTTCCGGGCCGCGTAAGAAAAAACGCCGCTCTCAAAGGCCTTCCGAGCCGGTGGTTATAGCTGAGCGCTCGCCGGAGCCCCTCCCGCGAGCCTCGCTCTCTCCTTCTCCCCCGCCCTTCACCGACGCGCAGCGGCCGGCCTCTGCCCGCACTGCCGTCGCCTCAGGGGATGAAGCAGACCAGCTGGTTACTCCCCTCTGTCAAGCCGCGCAAACGGCGCCGCTCACAAGGGATGTCAGAACGGACGGTCACGGGCTATAGCTTCCTTTACGTTACAAGGAAGCTACCCCCCCCGGATGACGCACGCCCTCTCCCCCTCTGTTCGAGCCGCGCAAGGCGCCGCTCACAAGGGATGTTAGAAGTAGACGGTCACGGGCTGGCTTCCTTTACGTTATAAGAAAGCTACCCCGCGTCTCGGGCGCGCGCGTCACTCTCCGGCCACCTCCGTTTCTCACACATTTCTCAGTCCCCTCCTAGCTCAGGCGACTAGAAATATCTATATTGCAGTAAACGAGCCTGTTATACACGCACGCCTGCAAACAAACGATGTCACAGCACATAATGACATCTTCCCGCTCTCTCTCCCTTTGTTCGAGCCGCGCAACTGCGCCGTTCTCAAGGGATATCAGAGCGGACGTCACGAGCACCGGCGAAAGGAGGAAGAGAGAGTGTTTTCGTCCCGCTTAGGCCGGACTTCCTCCAATCCTCGCATATTTCTCAGTCCCCTCTAAGTTCAGGCGGCTGGAAATACTATTATTGCAGTAAACGAGCCTGTTGTAATACACGCGCGCCTGCAAACAAACGCTCGGTCATATGCTCGCACTGACTGGAAGCTCATGTGTGCCCCTGTGGCTCAGTGGCAGAACATTAGACTTCCGCACCAGAGACCCGTGTTCGAATCCGGCTCTGGCAGCAGAAAAACTTTTTTCTGCTTGCTTCTCTCGAGCTCGCGGCCAGCTTTCTTACATACAGAAAGCAAACCCGCATCTCACGGGATACATAACGGGCTTTCCGGCTCCGGCCGAAGGTGTTGTAAGTGTAGAAAATGTGCCCACTCCCACGTGCTCACTGCTTCACACAAACACGGTCCCCATGGTAACGCGTTCAGAGCGCTCTCTCATAAAGCGGTCACACGCCGCTCGAGTAATAAGTGTAGTAAATGTGCCCACAACTCTGTGCTCACATCTACCTGTAACTCGCTCTGCCACTCGGTTACCCCGGGCAACAGCGGCTCAAGCCGAGGGTGTTATAGGTGTAGAAAACGTGCCCACTCCCATGTGCTCACTGCTTCACACAAACAGGGTCCCCATGGTAACGCTTACAGAGCGCTCTCTCATGAAGCGGTCGCAAGCCGCTCGAGTATTAAATGTAGGAAATGTGCCCACAACCTTGTGCTCACACCTACCCGCTGCTCGCTCTGCCAGCCAGTTACCTTGGGTCACGGACCCTCTAAAGCTCCCAAACACTGGCCGTGTCATAAGTGTAAACCCTGCGCCCGCTCACGAGCACGCGCACTCACTTGTAGACATGATAATCCCCACGCCTCTCTCGCGCCTGGGATGTTTGACAGCAAATCACGCTCCATCCGATGGGACCGAGCTACTGAACGCTGTACAGTCGGCCAATACTGTTTACCAGCCCCCGTGTTCGAGCACCAGCGGCGCGCTCGCCGCGCCTTTCTCTCTGATACAGGCTCCCCATCCCGCGCAGCGCGGCGATCTGAGCCCAGAGACCATTCGACCCCTAGCTATGCATGCGGAAGCATGGGAAGCGATTCAGGGCGCGTCAGAATGGGTGCTGAAAACTATAAAACACGGCTATTCGCTTCAATTCGCTCGTCGCCCTCCGCGCTATACAGCACAGACGGAGACGAGAGTGAGTTCAGAAGCTGCGCACTTGCTTCAAGCAGAAATAGCGAAGCTGCTGCGCAAAGGGGCTATAGAACAGGCTCATCCTTCTTTGAGGCGAGTCGGGCTTTTACAGCCGCTACTTCCTCGTGCCCAAGAAGGACGGAGCGTTCAGACCTATTTTAGATCTGAGACATCTGAACAAAGCCCTCATGAGACGGCCGTTGAAAATGATCACAACCAGAAAAATCCTCGTGCAGATTCGCCCAGGAGACTGGTTTATCTCTCTCGATCTAAAAGACGCATACTTTCAGATCCAGATAACTCCCCGTCACAGGCCATTCTTGAGATTCGCCTTCGAGGGTCGAGTATATCAGTACACAGTCCTGCCGTTCGGCCTGTCTTTGGCACCCCGTACATTTACGAAATGCATGGACACGGCCCTCGCTCCCCTGAGGAAACAGGGAATGCGAATACTGAATTATCTGGACGATTGGCTTATTCTAGCGCAGTCAGAGACGGAACTTGTGTCTCACAGAACAGCGCTTCTCAGCCATCTGGAGGAGCTGGGTCTCTCGGTCAACTGGACCAAGAGCTCGCTATCACCCCGTCAGTCAATTTCCTTTCTTGGAATAGAACTGGACTCGGTGGCTATGACGGCCAGACTGTCGGAGCAGCGCGCGCGCCGCATCCGCCTCCTCGCCGCATCCCTCCAAATAGGCAGCCGGGTTCCGCTGAGGACATTCCAGCGTATCCTGGGGCATATGGCCTCAGCTGCAGCAGTGCTCCAGCTGGGTTTACTGCGCATGCGCCCGCTCCAACGCTGGCTGAAAATGCGCGTGCCCCACCGAGCCTGGGCGGCCGGCGGCTTGCGAGTCAGAGTGAGTCAGGGATGCATTTCAGCCCTGCAGCCCTGGCTGGCAGCCGAATGGTATCACACAGGAGTGACTATGGGAGTGATTTCACACCGGAAAGTTGTCTCGACAGACGCTTCCAACCTAGGTTGGGGAGCGCTCTTCGAAGGCAGACCGGTCTATGGCCGCTGGTCAGACCAGGAGAATCTCCTACACATAAACTGTCTAGAGATGCTCGCGGTCGAGAAAGCGCTCAAACACTTCCTCCCATTCCTCCACGGTCACCATGTTCTAGTCCGCACGGACAATACATCGGTAGTGGCCTACGTGAATCACCAGGGCGGTGTCAGATCAAAGATGCTCTGCACCCTGGCGGAACGCCTCCTCGTGTGGGCTCAGCACTCTCTGCGCTCGCTGAGAGCCGCGCATGTGCCTGGCCACCTGAACGAGGGCCCCGACAGACTGTCCAGGGACAACGTTCCCCCTGGGGAGTGGTCTCTACACCCCCAAACAGTCCAGTCACTGTGGCGACGGTTCGGCAAAGCGAAAGTCGACCTTTTTGCGCCAAAAGACAACGCTCACTGCCCAGAGTTCTTCTCGAAGAACGAGGACGCGCTGGCCCAGATCTGGCCCAGCGGCCCGTTGTACGCTTTCCCCCCGGTCTCTCTGCTGCCTCAGGTCATCGAGAGAATCAGGGAAGCGCGCCACTCAGTGCTCCTCATAGCCCCATGCTGGGAGAACCAAGCTTGGTTCCTGGATCTAATACAGCTGGCAGACTTAGCCCCCTGGCCGATACCGGTGAGGAGAGACCTCCTCTCTCAAGCACGCGGATTGATATGGCATCCCCATCCAGAGCGCTGGTCTCTGCATGCGTGGAGCCTCAACGATTACACGCTAATCTGCCAGACGGGGTCATGAACACGATCATACAATCTAGAGCCCCCTCTACGAGGCGGCTCTACATGTCGAAATGGTCAGTGTTTAACACATGGTGCACTGCTAAGGGGCTCGATCCGCAGACATGTGGGGTATCGCGAGTACTGTGTTTCCTTCAAGAGCTACTGGACGCGGGCAGGTCCCCCTCCACGCTCAAAGTCTATGTTGCGGCCATTTCAGCGCTCTCGGTTTCTGAGCAGGGCCGCGCATTAGGAAGGAACGAGCTCGTCATCCGCTTCCTTAGGGGAGCCAGGAGGATGAACCCCCCGCGACCCCCCTCGGTTCCTATGTGGGATCTCTCTCTGGTCTTGGAGGCCCTGAGAGCGCATCCCTTCGAACCCTTGGAAACTGTGGATATGAAATACCTCACGCTCAAAACCGTTTTTCTGATAGCACTGTCGTCAGTCAAACGAGTGGGAGACCTTCACGCGTTATCTGTTAACGCCGCGTGCCTCGAGTTCGGACCTAATGACTCCATAGTCATTCTCAGACCGAGGCATGGGTACGTTCCAAAAATTTTGGGCACTCCCTTCAGAGCACAGGTCATTTCCCTCTCAGCCCTGCCGACGCACGGCAGCGAGGCCGACAGTAATCTCCTCTGCCCGGTCAGGGCGTTGAGAAACTACATTTCACGGTCCGCCGCTTTCAGGCGCTCGGATCAGCTCTTTGTTTCGTTTGGTGGGCGCACCAAGGGTCTCGCCGCCTCGAAACACAGCCTGTCCAGATGGATAGTGGACGCTATTGCTGCTGCTTATGCGTCTAAAGACCTGCAGTGCCCATTGGGCATTCGAGCTCATTCCACTAGAGGCATGGCCTCGTCGTGGGCATGGTCCAGCGGGATTCCCATTCATGACATTTGTGCAGCGGCAGGCTGGGCCTCCCCCTCCACGTTTGTTAGGTTTTACAACCTGGATGTTCCCGCCTTGCAGGCGAAAGTCTTATCAGTCTAAGTCTCGCGTATGCCAGCCCACTATCTGTGCGCGGGCTACGTTGTGTGATTTAGCTCTACTGGTTGAGCTGCACTATACAGGGAATTGTCAGTTAGGACCGGCCGTGCCGCTCCTAACCCCCTAGTGTGTGCTTATGTACGGCGCTAGCCCTCTTCGGGCTGCCCGGCTCTCCGCTATCACGTTCCCCGGGCTCTCCCTGGGACTCATTCAGTGGATGCTGGGCGCGCACGGCGTTGACAAGGGCGTTCCCGTAGCGTAAGCAAACTACGCAATACGAGAGAACCTCTCGTAAGAGAACGTTTCGGTTACTCACGTAACCTCTGTTCTCTCTAGAAGAGGGAACGAGTATTGCGTAGCCCGCCGTGCTCGCGCCACGAGCTCATTTCGCTTCATGCGACAGAAACCAGAGAAGCAGCCTCCGAGCCCTGTTTATATACGCTAAGCCACACCCCTTTTCGCGGGCTGTGACGCATTAAGCGCGCCAAGCGCGCTCATTGGTCGTGACGTCACGCCCAAGGGCTCAGCGGTAGGCTGCTGCAGTTGCCGCAGGGCAGCCAATGGGCACGCTAGTTAGCTTGCCCTAGGTCTGCAGGCTGCTGCACTGCGTTGACAAGATTATAAAAATTAAGGATAATTTTTGGCTTCAGTATCTCGAGAAAGAAAGGCTTTCCCGTAGCGTAAGCAAACTACGCAATACTCGTTCCCTCTTCTAGAGAGAACAGAGGTTACGTGAGTAACCGAAACGTTTTACAGTATACTGACATTGAATGCTCCGAGCGAGCTGTGCTGTGGTAAACATGGAACTTTTCCTTGACATGAAACGGTAAATAATCAAACCAGTGGAAGCCTGCAGTGCATGAAACTACTGTATCTAACCTACCTTATTCATGCAATATCTATTCAGTCAGTACAGTAGCCTACACTTCAGTAATGTTTCTGTTTAACGTTAAATAAAATGACCCCTCAGGCAGCGCGCCCACTCGCAAAGCAGATAGCCGCGCCTCTGCTACCGCGGGCGTTTTTCCACTTTCGAATATTAATTTTCACCTTCGAAATTCTGTTTTTTAAAACTATTCGAATATATATTCGAATTTAGAATATTCGTTGACAGCCCTATGGGAGTTGTAGTGTCGTAGTGTCACACTTATTTCAGATGCCTTTTGAAAAGACTACAATTATTCAACCCGCCAAAGTGGCTAGTTGGAGTGACTGTGTTACCCGCCACGAGCAAAATCCACCCGCATTTGGCGGGTTGGCGGGTGTTAATGTCAAGCCCTGTATATATATATATATATATATATATATATATATATATATATATATATATATATATATATATATATATTACTGGCAGAAACCGTGGCGGGCTGAACTGGAATGCCCTTGATCACTTGGAATCAGCTAGAGTTGATTTATTTATTTTTCCCTTTTAGAATTTGTTTAATGCAGCATCCAAATGTTTGTGTGTTTGAGTTGTTTTAAATAAATAAAAAAATGAATTAATATATCATAGAGTTGTCTGTTGTGGTGGTGATTAGATGAGATCTGTGGGGACATCACAGTCGTACTGCATTGTGGGACATATAGGTGCCTGAAGTGTACATGAAGTAGTGGTCTGTCCATATAAACTTCCCTCGTCCACTTCATGAAGTGGAACCATAGACTGTAAAAAAATATGGACGTAGTGTCCGTGACGTCACCCGTAGGTTTCTGAAGAGCATTTTTGAAGCCTAAAGTGGGCGGAGCCGGCCGACAGGCAAACAGGCGGGGCGTGAGTGGAGCTGAGGAGCCTGGCTATCTGAAATCAGCTAGCTCGACGTGATCGAGTTAGCTGATGATGTAAAGCCAAATTAAAAGTTCCTGTTTTTGCCCTTCGAAATATTATAATAGTTAAAAGACATGGCTACAAGTGAGACTGTGTATTACTTCGAGAGGGTTTGTGTGTGACAGTGATTTATGTGCATACATGTCCGTCAGCGCGGCATCGCTCAAGTTCGTAGAGAGCTTATTCAGTCCATTTTAAATTCTGATTTTGGCCGCCTCTCAAATGGGTTAAACCAGCAGCGGCTCGCCCATAGAGGGCGCTGGGGCGCCGACCTCCCTGCCAGTTTTTTATTTTTATTAATTTTTTTATTTAATAATAAAACGTTTTTAATAATCTCTCATTTTGAAAAATAATCTGTGTTAATGACATTAATGGTTTTACTTTAGAATGTGTTTAGAACTCTCCAGAATGATATTTGCATTCACTTCATGTTGGTGTAGTAGTAGCCAATAGGCTGTCTTCCCTGGGCTCCAGTTCGCTCAGCCCTACAGTGCTGGAATTTAAGCCAATGGTTCCCCTGTTGCTACGCAAATTTTTTTATATTTTGCCAATCATCGTCGTCGAATTTTATGGTTTGGGGGCTCTAAAAACATCGCCCGTCGTACCAAGATTAGAGCAGTGCACCTGCTGCGCCTGCGCGGGACATTTACCTCAGAGGAGTGCGAGTGAAGTATGGCAGCGCCGGCGACGTCAAGTAGCATTAATGTAGTTGAGCTAGCCCCAAATTCAGTTAAATCTCTACACCTGTATCCCTTCGAAAGAAGAACATTAGCTGAAAAACTAATTGTAAAAGAACTCGGACCAGACAAGCAAGAGGTGAATATAACCCAACAGGCGCGAGAAAAGGAGAAAACCTACAAGAGAACATTTTCCCGAGGTTGGTTCGATCGAAAGGTTTGGCTTACTAGCTGTGGTTACGCCAATGCAATCTTTTGCTTCCCTTGCTTACTGTTTAAAACAAGTGCTTGTGATAGCTCGTGGACACAGACAGGGGTGACAGACCTGAAACATATGTCAGAACGCATTAAAAAACATGAACGGGCAAGAGTGCATATGGACAACTCTGTGAAGCTAGCCATGCTAGGCCGAATTAGCATAGCCACACAGCTAGATGAGGGACACCGCATTGCCATAAGAAGGCACAACGAGGAGGTGGACAGGAATCGGCATATTTTGTCAAAGATCATTGATGCCGTGAAATTTTGTGGTGCCTTTGAACTTGCTTTGCGTGGTCACGATGAGAGTGACGCATCAGAAAACCCTGGCATTTTCCTAGGTCTAATTGATCTCATGGCCTCAATCGACCGTGAGTTGGAGGTGCACCTGGAGAACGCCACTGTTTTTAAAGGCACTTCGAAGACCGTGCAAAATGAACTGTTAGACTGCATGTTGTCAGTTCTCAGAGACCGCATTCTGGAAGAGGTGAAACAGTCGTCCTATATTGCCATTCAGGCAGACGAGACAACCGACATCTGCACTCATTGTCAGCTTGTGCTTGTGCTACGGTACATAGATGGCCACAACAACATTCAAGAACGCTTTTTTGAGTTTATCGCGCTTCCAAATGCGACCGCTGATACGATAGCCACTGCATTATTGGAAAGGCTGAGCACCATCCTTCCTGCGGGACAAGAGGGAAAATTAATTGCCCAGGCCTATGATGGTGCCGCAGTGATGAGGGGTGCTACTGGTGGAGTGCAGCGTAAAGTGCAAGACGTCTACGGGAGTGCATACTACGTTCACTGTTATGCGCATCAATTGAACCTCATTATGCAGCAGGCAACATCCCACATCCCAAAGATCGGCCAGTTTTTTTCAGACGTAGGGGGGTTTTCTACGTTTTTTTCCAAGTCATTCAAACGAACGGCAGTGCTGGATGAAGTGGTGGCACACAGACTTCCAGGTGCTTCAACAACGCGATGGAACTTCCACAGTTGAGCTGTTAACACCGTTTACGAGCACAAAGATGAACTGGTTAAGTGCTTCCAAACCATTCGAGACAGAGGAGACTTTGATGCCATATCGAAGAGAGAGGCCGGGGGTTGTATGAGAATGTTGGAAGATGAGGTTTTCTGTTTCATCCTGGCGTTATTCCACAAAATCATGCCACATGTAGACATGCTGTTTAACCATCTGCAGAAGAAGAACATAGACTCTGTCTTCATCGCAGGGATCACCCAGAGGTTCACTCACAGCATACAGGCTATCAGGTAGGCTATGATTTTGCATATTGGCTGAAAACATGCTTATGTAGCCTAAACAATAAAAACATAAATCCACATGGCTGAGCACAATAGAACCTATCATAAATATCACAATTTCGCCAACATGTTAGACTAGTGAATTTATTTGTGATGAATCTAGATACGATGACTAGGCCCAACACAGCAATAGCACATATTTTAATACAGTTTTATTAAAATTATTTTTTATATTTCCAGCAAGTTGGTTTCTGATACAGTAATTTCAGGGTGGACAGTGACTTGTGAAACTTATTTTGGATCAGGGACTCCGTTCCTTCTCTATTTGAGGATGAGGAGTATAGGGGACCTGTACAGGAACCACCCCTGAAGAAACGGAGGGCAATGGGAGAAGAAACGCAACAGCATCTGGCAATAGAGGTAAGCAGTAACAGAAATTCTATTTCTGTATTCTATTAGCCTATATGTATTCGTGTTCGTTTGCACATTTTTGTATTCTGAATTGTCATTATTAGACATATCTATCTACTGGAGAATGCAGAAATTATGATTTTTTTTTTCACATTTGTGCTTTTATTAATTATTGTGTATATGGTGTGTATGTGTGAGAGTGACACAGACAGCCAATAAAGCTTATTAGAGAGTGATTGAGTGTGTGTGTGTGTGTGTGTGTGTGTTAGTGTTGCACGGTGTAACGATACTTCAAAAGTAAATCGGAAATTAAAAACATCACGATTCCTTAATTTATTAGTATCGATACTTCTAAGAATGACCGCGTTCCAGATTTGTAAGGCCGGCGACACACTGGCTGCGTGTCGTGTCCGTTTTTATTTCGGCTCCCATGTTAACTGCCTGCGTGACACACGCGGCTCAGGCGCAGCTCGTGGTGCAAGCGTGTTCGAAGCGTTTCAAGGCAAAATAGAATAGGAAAAGATGTTTCTATGTCATTTTGACACAAATACATTAATAAATGACATTTTGATGTTTGAAAGTTTTGACATATAAATACAATATAAATGTAATTAAAAAAAATATTATCGATTTTCAAATATTGCACCTCAATACGGAACGAATTATTCTGTAGCCTATTTTGCCGTCAACACTGCTATATATTTGTTTAACATGAAGTATAGGCCTTCCACAACTCTCTACCCACATGTCAAATATATCACCAATGAGGCTTATCATATGTTACCAATATTAAACATCGTTTAATATAATCGATGTTCATATTTTTATTCAAAGTTCAGAATCAAGATAGGCTAAAGCTCTTATGTTTCTTATGATAAATGAGATAATGCTGCTAAATTTATAAAAAAAAATTACCTTGAATGTCATTGCTCCAATTTATTTTTTATTTTTTTATATTTCATGTTTTGTTCAAATGTTTAATATATCTGCTGTTCATATGTTCATGTATTAGTGTATTATATGATTAGAATGTTGTCCCGGTTTTAAAATAAAGCACAGCAGTGATATTTGAGAGTGTTTCTCCCTTTTCAGGAAAAGTATCGAAAAAGTATCGAAATCGCAATACTTGACTTGGTATCGGTATCAAAACAATAATTTTGGTATCGTGACAACACTAGTGTGTGAGAGAGACTGAGTGGATAAGAGAATGACAGCTAGTGTGTGTTATAATTAATAAAACTTACTTGTTCATAACAAAATTGTAACTGCTATGAATATGCTGATTTTCTTGTATTGTTGAACTGAGAAATGTGAAAAATGTTTTCTGTGCTTACTTTTCTACAATTATGTATCATTGCATAGGTATGTGATACCATTATGAGCCATGCCAAGGAGAGGTTTTCTTTCACCAATCATCTCATCAGTGCCACTCTGTTGCAAGGAGACTTGTTCCCACAACACAGCAGAAAGTTCCCAGATTCAGCACTAGGAACCACGGTGGATGCCTATCCCATGTTGGACAAAGCCAGACTTAAAACAGAACTGTCCCTGATCTATGAGAATGAGGACTTCCAGGGTTGCAGTGGTGCACTGGCTCTCTTTCAGGTTGTAATGGAAAATAACCTTCAAGACACATTCACTGAAACTGTAAGTCTTCTCAAGATCCTCATCACCACACCAATGACAACAGCAAAATCAGAGAGGTGCTTCTCTACTTTAAAGAGGATAAAAACTTTCCTTAGGAACACGATGGCACAAGATCGCCTCAACGCTCTGGCTATGCTCTCTATAGAGAAAAAACTCACACGGGACATTCCAGATTTCAACACAAGGGTCATTGAGAGATTTGCCACTCAGAAAGATAGACGAGCAAAGTTCCTGTACAAATAAGAGTTGTCCATCCCCTTCCCTCTCACTCACTCCCGCATTCACTTACACATTCACTCCATCTACCTCTCATACACTAATCTAACTTTCACAGACACCATATGTTAGTCTCTCTCTACTCTTTACTCTCTCTTAGGCACTCTCACACACACACTCACCCTCCCATCTATCTCTCCAACTCTGTAAAAATGAATACGCTATATCTACTCAATAAAATTGTGGCAACAGATTACAAGCAATATTATTAATTACATTTAACAAATTAGAATTGAGTAATAATTATTCTAATTAATTCCTTAAAAGTTAACCATTTAAAATGAGTCAAATTTACAAAAAATGTTTTTTTTTTTTTTAAATATCTGAATTAAGAATTCTTTCTTTTTTATTGCCAACATTGAAGACACCTGGTGTTAACAAGCAGAATCACTGAAGGAGAAAACCATAATTTAAGTCACCATTGTGGAGATCAGTGTGTGTTTTAGTTGGGCTCAGTCTTGACCCTTAAATTATTAACTTTAAGTTTTGTCTGGCTGCTGTACAATAGTTATAACAGCCAGATGAACAAAGAGAAAAAGGTGATCTGATGGTGCTGGTTGTGTTTTAACATAATCATTATTTCACAATCATTTGACCTGAATCTCTGAACTCATAGAGTCCAATTTCTGAGTTAGGTTAACTTTATTAATTATTGCAGCACTGGCCTTGTATGGCATAATATTTTTAACTTTTACAATGTAATCCAAATTTCTAAAAAGTTTCTCTTATACAAAAAAGAGACACACAGACATCACTAATCAGCCTGTGAATCTCAACAATGGTGACAATAATAAAGCATGTTGCAGTGCATTCTGGGTTTATATATATATAAAGAGTTCAGATGCAAAAGCCTCTAAGTGCCATCTGAAATTTTCTTCAAGAATGATCATTTTTATCAAGCTCATATATTTATGTTCAGTAATTTCACTTAATGAAATGTCATTTAAGTGAAATTACTGAACATAAATATATGAGCTTGATAAAAATGATCATTTTTAGAACCCAGAATGCACTGCAACATGCTTTATTATTGTCACCATTGTTGAGATTCACAGGCTGATTAGTGATGTCTGTGTGTCTCTTTTTTGTATAAGAGAAACTTTTTAGAAATTTGGATTACATTGTAAAAGTTAAAAATATTATGCCATACAAGGCCAGTGCTGCAATAATTAATAAAGTTAACCTAACTCAGAAATTGGACTCTATGAGTTCAGAGATTCAGGTCAAATGATTGTGAAATAATGATTATGTTAAAACACAACCAGCACCATCAGATCACCTTTTTCTCTTTGTTCATCTGGCTGTTATAACTATTGTACAGCAGCCAGACAAAACTTAAAGTTAATAATTTAAGGGTCAAGACTGAGCCCAACTAAAACACACACTGATCTCCACAATGGTGACTTAAATTATGGTTTTCTCCTTCAGTGATTCTGCTTGTTAACACCAGGTGTCTTCAATGTTGGCAATAAAAAAGAAAGAATTCTTAATTCAGATATTTAAAAAAAAAAACATTTTTTGTAAATTTGACTCATTTTAAATGGTTAACTTTTAAGGAATTAATTAGATTATCACTCAATTCTAATTTGTTAAATGTAATTAATAATATTGCTTGTAATCTGTTGCCACAATTTTGAGTGAATATAGCATATTCATTTTTATGCTGTTATTCTCTTACTCACTCAGTCTCTCTCGCTCTCACTCACAGTCACACACCATGTTTCACACACATTTGCCATTAAAATAGTGATCTCAATAGGAATGTAACTATGTTTGCTTTGCTTTTTTTGTTTCGAAGTTCTGAGCTGGATTACAGTTTCATAGTTAAAATGTTAAATTCATTTTTCTTCTCATACTTGGAGTTCTTCAAGAATGTTGTCCCACCTTTTCTTTGAGAGCCTTCTCTCTTTCTCTATTATCAACACAGACTGTTATCCATTATCCAATTGTCTACAGTGAACTTTAAAGATATGTAGTCTACAGCTGGGGATTGATTAAAGAACTAGATTTGTTGTATTTCCTATTATAATTTATTGTTATGCGTTTGCACTTTTTCTATCTGGACACGGAGCATAATAAACATGCAACTTGTTCATTATTATTACCTGTGAAACTGTTGTTCTCTTACGAGAGAGGAACGAGTACTGCGTAGAATACGCTAGGGGAAAATCCTTTTCCACGAGAATACTGAAGCCAAAAAAATTATCCTTTAATTTTGCATTAATGTAAAACGCGTTGCGGCAGCATACAGACATAGGCGAGGCAGCTCGCGCGCCTATTGGCTGGTCTGCTGGCAACTGCTTAAGCCTATCGAGCGAGACCTAGAGTGACGTCAGACCCAATGAGGGCGCTTCGCGCCCTCTGCGTCACGTCCCGCCGAAACGGGCGTGGCTTAGGTCTATAAATACCGCTCGCAGGCATTATTTCTCTGATTTTTCATCCTTCAGCGAAGCAACTCACATCGCTGGATCCGAGAAGAAGCCGCGCTGTTGAAGAAGCACTTCAGCGGGACGAGTCGAGAAGCTGCTGGCCGCGCCGCCTTCATCGCCTTCCTGCTGCGCTATCCGGTGCTGTATCCTTTTCTCTTTTACTATGCCTTGTGTGTGTGCTCGCCACCGCGACACACACTCTCATTGCACTAAAAGAGCCGGGCGTCTTTTTCAAGACGCCCCTTTCCTGAGGATCACGCAGTTCTCGCGCTCGCTGACGGCGACTGCCCTCACTGAGCTAGGTATTGCCTATGGTGACTCTGAGGACTCACCGGGCATCCTTCTCCGAGACTGCTCCTCCGTCCTTCCAAGCCGCAAAGCTCGCCGGTTCGCCCGCTTGCCTTGCCTGCTTGGGGGATGATACCTGCTCGCCCTCTGTTCGAGCCGCGCAACCGCGCCGTTCACAGGGGATGTCTGGAGCGGACCGTCACGCGTCACTCACCGGCGAAAGGAGAAAAGTGTTTACAGTCCCGTCGAGACCGGACTGAACACATTTCTCGCACACGTCTCAGTTCCCTGATCAGGCGACTGGAAGTGCCTATACTGCAGCAAACGTGCCTGTTTAATACACGCACGCCTGCAAGCAAACGCCGAAGAAAACATGTTGACGCTCTTTCATATGCTCGTGCATCTGAAAGCCTTTGTGTTTCCCCCCTGTGGCTCAGTGGCGGAATCCAAGGTTTTTTCACACGGGAGACCGGTGTTCGAATCCCGGTCTAACGGCAGATAAATTATGCCGCCAATGCTTCGTTCTGTCAGTTCCCTGGAAGGCGACTGCAGACGTGCATTTTGCAGCCGACGAGCGCGTTGTACAACCCGCTCGCCTGCATCCAGACACCGTTTCTATGGTTCCCGTGCGTCACTGGCGAAAGGAGAAAAGTGTTTACAGTCCCGTCGAGACCGGACTGACCTCATTTCTCACACATGTCTCAGTTCCCTGATCAGGCGACTGGAAATGTCTATACTGCAGCAGACGTGCCTGTTTATTATACACGCACGCCTGCAAGCAAATGCCGAAGTAAACATGTTGACGCTCTTTTATATGCTCGTGCATCTGAAAGCTTTTGTGTTTCCCCCCCTGTGGCTCAGTGGCGGAAACCTAGGTTTTGTCACACGGGAGACCGGTGTTCGAATCCCGGTCTAACGGCAGAAAAATTATGCCGCCAATGCTTCGTTCTGTCAGTTCCCTGGAAGGCGACTGCAGACGTGCATTTTGCAGCCGACGAGCGCGTTGTGTAACCCGCTCGCCTGCACCCAGACACCGTTTCTATGGTTCCCGTGCGTCACTGGCGAAAGGAGAAAAGAGTGTTTTAGTCCCGCTGTGGCCGGGCCGATCTCAATCTCTTACACATTTCTCATTCCCCTCTGATATTCAGGCGACTGGAAATGTCTTTATTGCAGTGAGCGAGCCTGTTGTTACACGCACGCCTGCAATCAAACGCCAGCATGTTGACGCTCTCTGATAAAACTCGCGCTGACTGAAATCTTATGTGTCATCCCCTGTGGGCCAGTGGCAGAATCACAGATTTCCGCACGAGAGACCCGTGTTCGATCCCGGGGCTACCGGCAAATAAAATTATGCCGCCAATGCTCGCTCTGTCAGTTCCCTGAAGAGGCGACTGCAGATGTGTATTTTGCAGCCAACGAGTGCGTTGTACAACCCCCTCGCCTGCACCCAAACCTTGCCGCTCGTCCAGTTCCAAGAAATGTGACTGGTCCAGCGTATTTAGCAGCCAACAAGCCGGTTCCATTGCCCGCTTGCCTGCATAAAAAAGCCTTTTTATGGCTACCCAGATAAATCCCTTAAAGAGTGTATTTTCTGGTGTCCCGGCCACGGCCGACGGTGTTTTTCATGTGTAGAAAAAATGGCTACTACTCAGTGCCCATTCCTACACACAAACACAGCCCTTCACACAGGGCTTGCGCACATAAAATCGACTCGGATCGATTGCGCTTTAAACGTAGCAAACGTGCACACTACCCAGTGCCCACAAACGCTACTTCCCACATGTCTCACGGTCTCTGTAAATACAGGACCAGTATGCATACGCTCTGCTCACGCGAGCAATGCTGTAAAAGTGGTGTATGTGCCCGCTGCTCTGCGCCCACGCCCACACACAGACATGAAACTAGCCCAGCCCTCCTCCTCTCAGCTAAACACTGCGGAGGAGTCGAGCGCGGGCATTCTGCCCGCTGTTATCAGCGCGCCCCCTGCCTCAGATGTCATGAGCGCGACGCTTATGTCACAGCACGCAAAAGCCGCTGTATCGCGAGCCGATCAGAGCGCGCTTCGCATCCGGCCCCTAGCTACTCGCGCACCTGCGTGGGAAAAGCTTCCCGGGGTTTTCGAGATGGGTGCTGAACATCATAAAGGAGGCTATTCGCTGCAGTTTCGCCGACGCCCTCGCCGCTTCATGGCGCGCGTCGAGACCACGGTAGAATCGAAAGTAGCCCATCTACTTCGAGCCGAAATTTTGAAACTGTTGAGCAAAGGGGCTATAGAACCCCTATCTCAAGCTCAAAGCGAGGGGGGCTTTACAGCAGATACTTCCTGGTGCCCAAAAAAGACGGGGGTCTCAGACCCATACTAGATCTGCGGCAGTTGAACAGAGCGCTTATGAAGCGCCAGTTCAGGATGCTCACAACCAGAAAAATCCTCGCGCACGTCCGCCAGGGGGACTGGTTTGTGTCAATAGATCTAAAAGACGCGTATTTTCAAATACAGATAGCGTCACGTCACAGGCGATTTTTGAGATTCGCCTTCGAGGGCCAGGCATATCAGTACACAGTCCTGCCTTTCGGCTTGTCCCTGGCACCCCGTACATTTACGAGGTGCATGGATGCAGCGCTCGCACCCCTCAGATACGGGGCATACGAGTGCTGAACTATCTGGACGACTGGCTGATTCTAGCCCAATCTCACTCAGAGCTCGTAGAGCACAGGACCATTTTACTCGATCACCTCGAGAATCTCGGTCTCGCAGTGAATTGGGAGAAGAGCTCATTTTTCCCCAGACAGATTATATCTTTTCTGGGAATAGAGCTGAACTCGCTGCTAATGACAGCACGCCTGTCATCTCAGCGCACACTAGACATTCGTCGCGCAGCCGGCGCGTTCCGCTGCGGCGCGATAGTCCCTCTCAAAGCTTTTCAAAGGATGCTCGGCCTGATGGCCTCAGCATCTTCAGTTCTCCAGTTGGGCCTTCTGCGCATGCGCCCACTGCAGTTCTGGCTCAGAAAGAGAGTACCACGCTCAGCGTGGGCCTCCGGTCGGCTTCGCGTCAAGGTCAATCGAGCATGCATTGCAGCTTTGAAACCTTGGGAGGCAAAAGACTGGTACCAATCAGGTGTAAGCCTGGGGACTTCCTTGAGAGTGATGGTGGTGTCCACGGACGCATCCACCTCGGAATGGGGAGCGCTGCTCGAGGGCAGACCGTTTTTTGGCCTATGGTCAAAGCGGGAGAAGCTCTTACATATCAACTGCCTCGAAATTTTGGCAGTGAGCAAAGCGCTCACGCGCTTTTGTCCCCTCATACAGGGGCACCACGTGCTAATACGTTCAGACAACGTCTCAGTGGTGTCCTACATAAATCGCCAGGGCGGCCTCAGGTCCCTGACTCTGTACAGGCTAACCAGGCGCCTCCTGATATGGGCCCGCAGCAACCTGCTCTCGCTGAAAGCAGCGCACGTTCCAGGGCTCCTAAACATAGGACCAGACAGACTGTCCAGGAACCAAGTTCCGACAGGGGAATGGTCTTTGCACCCACAGACAGTCCAGCTGCTGTGGAAGAAATTCGGCAGAGCGGAAGTAGACCTGTTCGCGTCTCAAGAAAACGCTCACTGTCCAGAATTTTTCTCGAAGAG
The DNA here is from genome assembly GCA_023718395.1 of Leucaspius delineatus. Lineage (NCBI taxonomy): Eukaryota > Metazoa > Chordata > Actinopteri > Cypriniformes > Leuciscidae > Leucaspius > Leucaspius delineatus. Next base: position 67,064,162 of record CM043355.1, read on the forward strand.
CAAGGACGCGCTGACCCACGAGTGGCCTCGCCGTCCTCTCTACGCTTTTCCCCCCGTCTCCCTCCTGACTCAGGTGATAGAACGGGTCAGGGAAGAAGGATGCTCAGTGCTGCTTGTAGCCCCACTTTGGATGAGCCAACCTTGGTTCCCAATCGCGATGCAGTTAGCAAGCACCGCCCCGTGGCCAGTGCCTCTGAGGAGGGATCTCCTCTCTCAAGCCAACGGCTCGATTTGGCATCCTCACCCAGAGCTGTGGTCCCTCCATGTGTGGGCCATCAATGGGTACCCGCTGACCTCCCACAGGGAGTGCTAAACACTATCACACAGGCCAGAGCTCCGTCTACGCGACGTCTCTATGCCTCAAAATGGTCAGTGTTCTCTAGCTGGTGCACAGCTCGTGGTGTGTCACCCCTGTATTGCGGTGTGACGGAGGTTCTTTCCTTCCTACAGGAGCTGTTGGATAAGGGCAGGTCCCCTTCCACGCTCAAAGTCTATGTAGCGGCCATAGCAGTGTTCTCTTCGACCACGCTCGGCCAGTCTATTGGAAGGAATGATTTAGTTATTCGCTTCCTTCGTGGAGCTAAGAGACTGAATCCTCCCAGACCTCCCACAGTCCCTATATGGGACCTTTCTACGGTACTGGAAGCCATGAAAGGTCATCCATTTGAGCCCTTGCAGGAGATTGATCTTAAACACCTGTCTTTCAAGACGGCGTTTCTTCTGGCTCTCGCTTCAGTGAAGCACATAGGGGACTTACACGCGCTCTCAGTAAGCGCGACGTGCATGGAATTTGGGCCGAATGACTCTAGAGTTATACTCAAACCTAAGCACGGTTATGTTCCTAAATCCCTCAATACACCGTTCAGAGCACAGGTCATTTCCCTGTCTGCCCTGCCGGTCACTGAAGGAAATATGGACGAAAGCTCCCTTTGCCCAGTCAGGGCGTTAAGAGCTTATGTGTCTCGCTCGTCTGTTTTCAGACAGACGGAGCAGCTATTTGTTTCGTTCAGCGGACGTTCTAAGGGACAAGCCGCTTCGAAACAGACCCTATCCAGATGGGTAGTGGACGCGATAGCGCTAGCTTACACAACCAAGGGCATGCAGTGCCCGCTGGGTGTCAAAGCGCACTCCACGAGAAGCATGGCTTCATCGTGGGCATGGTCAAGTGGGATTGCCTTGCAAGATATTTGTATGGCGGCAGGCTGGGCCTCTCCGTCTACATTTATAAGGTCTTACAACCTAGAGGTTCCCGCACTACAGGCCAGACTACTGTCGGTCTAGTATGGCCAAAATCTCATAGCTGGCGCTGTCAGTTATGCAGCTATTGAGTACTGCAATCCTTGCTCTATGCTGCTATAAGGAAGATAGTGGCTAACCCCCCTTTCTTCCAGGATTCCCTGTGGGTCCCCTGGGTGATTATGTACTGTATGAACTCCGGGCTGTCGCCCTTGAGTCTATGGTATCAGATCCCAGCACGCACGGCGTTTTACATTAGGTTCCCCTAGCGTATTCTACGCAGTACGAGAGTATCTCTCGTAAGAGAACGTACTCGGTTACTAACGTAACCTCGGTTCTCTCTAGAGAGAGGAACGAGTACTGTGTATCCTGCCGTGCCTGCACGCGCTCTGGTTGCTTCGACTATGAAAAACCAGAGAAATAATGCCTGCGAGCGGTATTTATAGACCTAAGCCACGCCCGTTTCGGCGGGACGTGACGCAGAGGGCGCGAAGCGCCCTCATTGGGTCTGACGTCACTCTAGGTCTCGCTCGATAGGCTTAAGCAGTTGCCAGCAGACCAGCCAATAGGCGCGCGAGCTGCCTCGCCTATGTCTGTATGCTGCCGCAACGTGTTTTACATTAATGCAAAATTAAAGGATAATTTTTTTGGCTTCAGTATTCTCGTGGAAAAGGATTTTCCCCTAGCGTATTCTACGCAGTACTCGTTCCTCTCTCTAGAGAGAACCGAGGTTACGTTAGTAACCGAGTACGATTTCTACATGGCGGTTCAAATAATATTGTCTTTTTAGACCATTGGTATTGACTGGTTTGAGTTATTTTATTGGTATAAGCAAGGGACATGGGTGGCTTAAGATGCACCAGAATGCAGGAAATCACATCTATGAAATTAAAAAATTTCTGGAGGAGGAGCCCCCAGACCCCCCGCTCAAACAGCCCCACCTAAAATATTTTGCACCAGCCGCCACTGGGTTAAACCATAGATATATTGCCTTTGAAGTGCAAGTAAATGCGCTAGAAAATCCGCGCTCATTCATTCATGTGCATTTATTGCATGGACGGAGAAAGCGCCGACGCCTGCATGATTTCATCTGACGGTACATAAGCATATTATAATCCATCTGTTCCGTGAGAGCAGAACGAACGAGCATTTATTGACGTTTTTAAATCTGAAAACTCCAAATAGCAACGAAATTGTCAGACATCATTAGTGCAGGTTCACAGAGGAAAACAACTGAAATACAGTGCTGGTTGTTCTCTCGAACGATAACGACGGAATCCAAAGACTTGGGCTTTGTACCCAAGTATTAAATTGTATGAAATAATCCCGAAAAAAAAGCACAAACACTGCAGAGATGGCAAGTTCAGCAGCTAACATTTGATGAGGTGAAGTGACGGCTAGTAACAGCAGACAAACGGCTAGCACTGAAAGCGGCAATCCATCTGTCACTCAAGTGGCCACTGGCCACACCCTTAAATTTAAATATTAATCAACTAAACGGACGAGTTATAAAATAATTCACCCCCCTCACAGTTGTTATGAAGGGCAAAATTAGCTGTATAGACCAAAGCCACATAGAGATCCAGGCTGTAAACATGTTTTTTTCTGCTGTAAAGTTGGTAATTTTAACATGGGGGAGATACAGATTTGACTCACTTCTGCAGCCAGGCCAAGCGGCCAGTTAATGAATTGCAGTTTAACTCACTTCCGTGTTTGTTTCAAGAGAGAGACGGGGAGGTTGCCGCTTGAGTGGAACGTACTTCAAAATGGTGGCAGGGATTCCCCCGAGGGGAAGTGCTTTGGGAAGTTCGCAAGTGCGTGTCTAAAAGTGGACTGGAACGCAGCCCAGGACTTTGTAAAGTGTGAGTGGAGACACAGAGCTTAAACGGCCGATTAAACAAGACAATAACACACAGGTGGAAGAAATCAACCAATAATGAGTTTTTAGGGATGGGTGCTGGGAACTGACGTTCATGAAGGGAAAGCAAGCGAGTCTGATCAGCTGGATGACATTAACATTAAAGAGATAAACATTATGTCCTTCGAAAAAGAGTAGGGGTGTAACCCCGGTGTCCTGGCCAAATTTGCCCCTTGGCCTCTGTCCATCATGGCCTCCTAATCATCCCTATATACTGATTGGCTTCATCACTGTCTCCTCTCCACCAGTAAGCTGGTGTGTGGTGGGCGTTATGGCGCAGTATGGCTGCCGTCGCATCATCCAGGTGGAGCTGGTGGTTGAGGAGATTCCCCCCTTCTAGAAAAGCCTAGAAAAGCGCTATATAAATGTAACGAATTAATAATTAATTAATTAGTACTTTCCTCAACCTTTAAAACAAAATATTTAAAGCCTCTTAGATCATATAATTGATAAGATGAGGCTAATTCAGCAATCAAAGCCCAAACTCTGGATCATGAGATGAAGGTAAGCTGAAGAAAGGGGCGTAGGGGAAAATCTTCCACAGTCTTTGTTATCCAGAGATGCGGATCCCAGAAGAACCGGACGGGTTACAGACTATAAGATGTGGAAACGTGGTCTGAGTTTTCAAACCAGCATTTGAGTCCAGCTAAACATGAAGATCAGCTGGAGAGATTATGATTATGAACACTATGGGGTGGTTTCCCGGACAGGGTTTAAATTAAGACAGGAGTAGGCCTTAATCTAGAATGGTTAATCATGTCTTAAAAAAATGTCTTTCTGTTACTCAGATTAAGTATGGATTAGTTACACCTGGACTATGGAGTCCTGAACTAAAATAAACCAGATTATTTAAAACCAACTGTGCTAATCTAGCATGATAGAGGTTGCCTATAAAACAAGGAATGAACCAAGAAATGCTTAAAATGGCATGGAACTGAGAAGCAAATCCAAGGAAAACAATGGAATCAGAAAAAGACTGCAATAAAAAAAAAATAAAAAAAAATAAACAGAGCAAATTATTTTTTAAGCAAGCTAAATAAACTGCACACACCAGCTAAGGAATAAAACGAAAAGAAATGCTGGCAGTCTGTTTGTAATTAATATATATATATATATGTGTGTGTGTGTTGTGTGTGTGTGTGTGTCCAAGTAATACACGTCCACTTTGAAACACAATGTTAATCTGAAGTTAAACCTGCCTCCTGGTAGAGTAGGCTACACCCCAGACAGGCTGATCGGGACCCCGACGCGAAGCGGAGTCTGAAGGGGGTGTATTCACCATAACAACCGCCTCGCTCTACATTATCCCGCTTATCACATGGCTACCTACCAAATAAATCAATAATTTGACACAAAATATTGATTTAAAAAGGAGTTTATTATATTATAACTACATTATTATAACTACATTAGAATTCAACCAAGCCATGTAATAAAATGTTATATTACTTTTATTGGAGCAAATGTAGCCACACCACAACTGAAAATATACATCTCAAAGTTACATATTGTTCATAAATAATAATCAACTCAATTCACTGATGGGAATTGTGATAGAGCGGAAACTTGTCCTGGTGTTCAGATAAAGCAAGAGATATTGTGAAATAATTCAGAATAAATTATACACAACAGATAATAAACACATCTCACATGTAAATGGCATGAATAAAAAGGAAGTCTTCCAACAGCATTTATTTTCACTTACAAAATATTAAGAGGTCAAAACTAAATTAAGTTCTTAAACGTAAGTTGGGGGGGGGGGGGGGGGGGTTATCAGAGCTAGGGCTGAAGCTGCTTCATCGAGCCCCTCTTCAGTGGACAGCAAGCCAAATAAGTTTAACCTAATATCTTAAAGATTTTATGGGCAAACAAACTCGTTAAAGGTGCCATGTGTAAAAATTGAGGTAAAAATATCCAAAAAATGAGCAACACGCATCAAAAGAATGAGAAGAAATAAGGGCGATGATGTCATTAAAAAAATGACAAGTTATAGTGCTGCAGAGATATCAACCTGAATTAGCATTAGCATTACTAGCCACGGCCCGACAGGTGTCGTAATACCAGTTTCAGCCATGGGAGGCGGTATACGGGCAACATAACCACCAGTCAAACCTGCAATACACGAATAACTCGCACGGCTTGTGGGCGTACTTGAACCTGATGTCAATCGTGTGGAAAGTAGCCTACAGCCCACTACTACATTCAAATAAAATCTGATAAAAAAAGGAACAGAACCAGAATAAACATTGGCACTGCTTTCCATCGCTGGAGACAACTAATGGACATGAAAGAAATGAGGTTCAACTCCGAACTTGCAACATTTCTTTTGGATTGGTAAGTAAGATGCTGTTAGTATTTCGTTAGAAGTTTGTTTTATATGTTTGTGTAGATTTTTCGGGAAAGAAATGTATCGAAGGCTGTTCGATAAACGTATATATAACGTTCATAAATATAGTATTGTAATATAGTACACATAGCACAATCTCTATAGCTCTTTTTTTCTTGCCAACTATGTGACCTATTATGTTTATTAAATGGCTTTCCTGAGGTAAATCTGACATAATTGTTCTCCAGCTGTGTTATTGACCTCTTCACGCTGATAAAAAAACACTGATTGGTCGATATTATGTATGAGGAATACATTTTGGTAAGTTGTACTGTATCTTTCAACAGAGTTCGTGTTTTTTTACTATTAGCTAGTAGAGATGATCGGTTGAGCTAGGGATCTGTCGCGTAACATTTACAAGCGCCAAAAAGGTATTTATTGTTTCAATTGCGTAATAAAATTTACAGAATCTGAGAGCTGAGATTTTTTTTATATCATAACTAACCTGCTCTGTCTAGTCTGTCGGTATCCGTGTCCTCTTTGCTTCGCGATTTTTCTGTGCGTGAGAAAATGGATGTGTGGCGTGAGAGCGTGTGAAAAGTGTCGATCGCGTGTGTCTCACGGTGAATGCGTAGAGTTGGCAGCTCTGGTAAGTTACGTTGGCGCTAGCTTGGTCAACATCAGCGAATGCTGTCTGTAAAATTAATGTAATTCAAACTAACAATAAAAATGTAATCTGAACAAAACGAATATGAACATATTCACTGGTAAAGGTGAAGGGGAGTAGCTTGAAGATGTAATATTCATACTCTAGAGTAGACCAACTCACTTTCTGGAGGTATACTGCCCCCATCTGGTATGGAATGTGGAGTATGAATTTATTTATTTTTACACAAGGCACCTTTAACAACTATTTTAAATTACAGACCCACCACCAGAATTATCTAATTATCTAATCGTCTACTTGCACTGTTGAGCATTTTCAGGGTCAATGAAGAACGCCATTTAGAGCATTTGATCATCCACGAACTCTGTAGAAAAACATAGAATAAAATCTTTACTGAAAGAAAAATACAATTGATGCATTACATACAGTCAAACCAAAATGTATTCAGACAATAACATGTTTATATAATAAATCTATTTATATAATAAAAAGACAAGAACTCAAAGTTATCAAATCGGTTAGACTGTCTCACACATGAATGTTGAATATCTGTCAGCTGTTAAATTTAACTACACAATTAGATAATACCAGTTTAGCTCAACCAATCACCAAGCAATGCTTCATTTTGTTCAGTCTGTGTGTAAAAAGAGCATATGTCATGGTTACTTTATTTTGCCCTCCTCACTTACATTAGTGAACTATAGTGTCCTGAACACACTAATAAAAATATATATAACAAATTATATCTGGTGTTTAAAATAATTTTGGATTTGACTGTATATCATCTACATTTTGAACACAACTAAACTTCACTACTGACAAATGCTTGCCAAATATGTGATTTATGAGCAGAGGTGTAAAGTCCAGGTTCAGAAAGTAAAAGTCCTCCTCAGTATTTTGTTCCAATCACCTGATTTGCTAATTAGCTCAGTTTTTCAGTCAGGAGAGAGAACTAATTAGTGAAATCAGCTGGATGAGTTCATGGGTGGAAGCAGAGAATGTCTAATAAGGGGAGAACTTCCACTTTCAGTAAACTTCCGGCTTCTGAACTGGCTGCAGTTCCACTCTGGCTCCACATGAGGGCGCTCACAGGACGAGTGCAGAATGAATGGAGGTCTATGGCGCTATACCCCTCAAAATCCACTTTTCTCAGGATATAATTTTTTGTCTAGTAATTTGAATGTTGTATTTGAAAGGAGATGCGAAGAAATTACACACTGATGGGTGTTAGATTTTTTAGAGTCACTTATTTGCTTTAAAAAGTCTTTTAAAATGTCAATGACGTCACACACATCGTACGACCAGAGATACTGCTTTACGGCAATCCTTCAGTCACTTTGGTGCTTTCAGCTCTGCACTTTCTTTTCTCTCGAGGCATCGACAACACAGCTGACACAGGCAAACACACAACACAGCTGACACAGGCAAACACACAACACAGCTGACACAGGCAAACACACAACACAGCCGACACAGGTAAACACACAACACAGCTGACACAGGCAAACACAACACAGCTGACACAGGCAAACACACAACACAGCCGACACAGGCAAACACACAACACAGCTGACACAGGCAAACACACAACACAGCTGACACAGGCAAACACACAACACAGCCGACACAGGTAAACACACAACACAGCCGACACAGGCAAACACACAACACAGCTGACACAGGCAAACACACAACACAGCCGACACAGGTAAACACACAACACAGCCGACACAGGCAAACACACAACACAGCCGACACAGGCAAACACACAACACAGCCGACACAGGCAAACACACAACACAGCCGACACAGGCAAACACACAACACAGCCGACACAGGCAAACACACAACACAGCCGACACAGGCAAACACACAACACAGCCGACACAGGCAAACACACAACACAGCCGACACAGGCAAACACACAACACAGCCGACACAGGCAAACACACAACACAGCCGACACAGGCAAACACACAACACAGCCGACACAGGCAAACACACAACACAGCCGACACAGGCAAACACACAACACAGCCGACACAGGCAAACACACAACACAGCCGACACAGGCAAACACACAACACAGCCGACACAGGCAAACACACAACACAGCCGACACAGGCAAACACACAACACAGCCGACACAGGCAAACACACAACACAGCCGACACAGGCAAACACACAACACAGCCGACACAGGCAAACACACAACACAGCCGACACAGGCAAACACACAACACAGCCGACACAGGGAAACACACAACACAGCTGACACAGGGAAACACACAACACAGCTGACACAGGCAAACACACAACACAGCTGACACAGGCAAACACACAACACAGCTGACACAGGCAAACACACAACACAGCTGACACAGGGAAACCCACAACACAGCTGACACAGGGAAACCCACAACACAGCTGACACAGGGAAACCCACAACACAGCTGACACAGGGAAACCCACAACACAGCTGACACAGGGAAACCCACAACACAGCTGACACAGGGAAACCCACAACACAGCTGACACAGGGAAACCCACAACACAGCTGACACAGGGAAACCCACAACACAGCTGACACAGGCGAACCCACAACACAGCTGACACAGGGAAACACACAACACAGCTGACACAGGGAAACACACAACACAGCTGACACAGGGAAACACAACACAGCTGACACAGGGAAACACACAACACAGCTGACACAGGTAAACACACAACACAGCTGTCACAGGTAAACACACAACACAGCTGACACAGGGAAACACACAACACAGCTGACACAGGGAAACACACAACACAGCTGACACAGGGAAACACACAACACAGCTGACACAGGCAAACACACAACACAGCTGACACAGTTAAACACGCAACACAGCTGACAGGCAAACACACGACACAACTGACACAGGCAAACACACAACACAACTGCACAGCTGACACAGGCAAACACACAACACAACTGACAGGGAAACACACAACACAGCTGACACAGGCAAACACACAACACAGCTGACACAGGGAAATACACAACACAGCTGACACAGGGAAACACACAACACAGCTGACACAGGGAAACACACAACACAGCTGACACAGGGAAACACACAACACAGCTGACACAGGCAAACACACAACACAGCTGACACAGGCAAACACACAACACAGCTGACACAGGGAAACACACAACACAGCTGACACAGGGAAACACACAACACAGCCGACACAGGGGAACACACAACACAGCTGACACAGGCAAACACGCTGACACAGGCAAACACACAACACAGCTGACACAGGCAAACACACAACACAGCTGACACAGGGAAACACACAACACAGCTGACACAGGGAAACACACAACACAGCTGACACAGGGAAACACACGTGCTAGACGAGTTTTAGTTTTGTTGTTTCAAAAGACCACGCCTAACACACACACACACACACACACACACACACACATGATGCCATCAAGCGGTATCTCTGGGCGTTCATTAGCAGAATGCTAGTGTGTTATGGGGAACAACAACTCAACCTGTAAGAAATCGAAAGGACATAAGTACTCGTTCATTCAACTCTCGACCTATAACCCATGTTGAACTTGGAAAACCTACAATCAAATCTGAGATTTCTCAATGGCAATCGGTTGAAAGAGACAAATTTAGCCGTCTAGCTCCATAGACTCTCATTCATTTTGCACTCATGGGCGATCGCCCCCAGTGGAACTCTGGTGGAACTACAACCACAATTTGGTACAATAGGACTTAATAGGGAGTGGCCAGGCTCTCCGTAGACGGGCTCTGGTGGAATTAATGTATGGCAGGACTTTTACTTTCTGACCCCTGGACTTTACACCTCTGTTTATGAGTCTGAGATATAAAGCATATACTTACAGTTCTGATATGTGATGTTGTAGGCGACAGGTCCTCTGATTGTGAAGCCGAGGTAGAAAGACACGTGTCCTTGTCTGCAAACGTTGGCCTGTTTGTAGGCGATGACTTCAATCTGTTGCCCATTTCTCACAGCAAACACTCGATGATTCTTGACTATCCCATCGATTTGCAGAAGACATTCAACTTCTACACTTTCATATCCTTCAGTGAGGACCTCCAGATCCGTTTGGTGTAGTTTTGAGTGAACCACTCTCTGCGACCCGTTCTGATGTGGTTTTAAGGCATGAACGAGTCTCTGCAAGCCTTCTCCTTTCCCGTAGAAGAACAGAGGAACCAGGAAGCGTCCGCGATGTTTCTGATACGTCCTCTCGTAAGACTGACTCATATATTGCACACAGTCTCCAAGGTTTGGAGGGTTTGGCTTTGCTTCTTCAGGCCAAAAGAGCAAAAGGATCAAGAGGTAAAACTCTGGGCTTCTGCCTTCAGCTTTAGTGGACCACAGTTTCTGTAACATGTCCTGAAGCTCTTCTGCTTTTACCGCCGGTTCACCAGCCTGACTCAAGATGATGTTGGCAAGAACGTAGAGAACGGTTTGGGTTTCATCTTCAGACTGGGGTTTTTCAATCGCACTCAAATTCTGTTTAAGCACATTGATGTCAGACTTTAGGAAATGAAGCATTCCTGCAAAAGTCTTCTGTTTTCTCTCATTCAGGGTCTCTTCTTCAGTCTGCGTTCCCTGTGTAAAGTATAGCTTGTAGCAATCCTCAATATCTCTACGGAAGTATTCTGGTTCCTCTGATTTGTTGCTTGGGCTTGAGAATGTCAGGTACTTTTCGAAGAAATCACACTTCGACTCAACTTTACCTCTGTGATCATTGATGAACTTATAGTATTCTTGTTCAAGAGGATCATTTGGACTGATTAAGGGCCTCAAATCATAAATCTCCTTGCAAACCTGTAGAAAACCAAACTGGCCCCTGTTATTGAATTTGGTGTCGTCATCTAACTCGTCTTCAGCTGCTTTCTCTTCTTCTTCAAATGCTTTAATGGCCATCGGTGCAATGACCAAACGTGTGCTTATGTCTGTACATGTTTTTTTCACGTAAATCCATGTACTTTCATTCCAGATCCATGACAGGTGGTTTTTGTGAACTTGCCCCAATGTGTCCCTAATATGAGATTTGTTTGGGTCTCTTTCAATTGCCTCTTTTGCCCATATTTCTGCCTCATGATATTTCCCTTCCTCATCAACCTTGATGTAATACAAACGTGCAAGTGCTTGAGGATAAAAAGGGTCTGTGGGGAACAAATTTGAAGCCCTCTCCAACAATTTAATGCATTTGTTAGTACCTTCCCTCATGATGTCAAGAATCAGTCTGGAAAACATCTCCTTTTCTACCAGACCCTCAGGTCTTATGAATAACAATCTCTTGCAGATTTGCTCATAATCACTCTCATTTCTTTCTACCATCTCGTTCAAGAAGTCAAGAGTGATAACAGATAATCTTGTCAGATTGTTTTCTTTGAACCTTCTCAGACATGCATCAGCAATCATCGGATGTTTCAGACGTATGCAGTTTGCTTTTTCCTTTCCGTCAGAGAAAACGACTATGAGATCCATGAAAGGCTTCATTATCTCTTCCACCGAAGGTTTTCCGTTATTAGTGGGCCATTCCCTTTGCTCAATGAATTTCTTGCACAAAGGCTTCGACAAGTGTGAACCCGGGACATATGAATTTATCAAAGCCAAGAAACTGAGAAGTTTAGTGCTGCTGGACTTATTGTCCGTTTGAATGAGATTGGCCATTTCTCCTGTGATCATTTTCTCTGCTTCCTCTTTCTGGAAACCTCCCTGCATTATGTTAAAGGCATGAAACGTGTTTGATATTTTCTTGTGTTTTTTTTCAATCTCCAGCCTTTTCTGTGCAAACCTCTCCCTCTCCTCTGGTAAGAGCTCCAGTTTCAGCTTCACTTGGTCGTTCTCTCGAACCACACTCTTCCTGACAGCATTAATGATGATCAATGCAGGACCGTCGGTCTGATCATGCTGAAGCTTTGACTGCAGATTCTTTAATAAGTGACGGAGTGGCTTGTCATTTTTGTGATCCAACAGGAGAAGCACAGGTTTTTTATGTGTTTCATATTTTCTGAACAGTTCCTTTGCCAAATTTTCAATCTCTCTAGTAAACTCATCCTTATTTTCTGAAATCTCTGTTTTGAACGGGTCTGCACAGGTTTCACATGTAAACTCTTCCCTCAAGTCCTGCAGTATCTCCCCGGCTAGGGCTGATCCGCTGCGGTCTTCATGGTACAACAGATTTATGGTTGTAAGTTTCCACTGGCCTTTCCTCTGTAGTCGGATCTGTTGCAGAAGATTTTCCTTCAATTGTCTGATTTTCTCTTCAGAGGGTTTGGAACCAAGAATCAGTGTGTCGTTTAGACTGAAGTCTTTAGTGCTCCAGTCCAAAATGATCACAACTGGAGTTTGAGTGTTGATGCCCCTATTATGGATTTCTTTAATCAGGTTTTTCCAGAGCTCATTCTTGATAGGCAGATCATTGTCCTGCTTTTCCTTGGTGTCTAGTAGCAGCAGCACAGTTTTCTGGTCTCGTTCTTCATTAGACAGCAGAAAAAGGTCCAGCACTTGTTTCGACAGCTCTTTGGTGTCGAAGTCAGAATCGATGACTCTGGCACATCTGAGATCTCTCCGGAAGTGCCAAAGCACCTGCATGCCGAGGGTTGATCCTCCACTGCCAGGCTGGTGTCGTAAAGAAACATCACTGAGAAGACAGCTTTTTTCTTTTTTCCTCTCGATTAACTGTATTAAATCATTAAAGCCGTCCCTTTCGACCAATGGTAAGTTTGCCGATGTGTAAAAATTCAGCCAAGTTGGTGGGGCTCCTTTGAGAAAGTCGAGCTCTTGCTGTCTGGCTCTGTCCGGGTTCATCTCTTCAATCTCAAACATATCGGACCATACAATGTCGAGGCATGATAGTGAATCTCTAAGTTCAGTTGTAATTGGAATTGTTTCGCCGGGATTACTTGAAGGTAATTGGTACATCATCAATCCTGTTTTATTTTCACAGTTATCTCAAAATTGTTGATAAGTTCCTGTGTGTCCTTATTCCAGTGCCGAGATGGGAATCAAGAAGAACGGGATAAGTATAGTTCTCAAAGGCTAAATGAACACAAAAGAACAATGATAAAAGATTAGTGGAAGATGTGACGAGTGAGAACAAAAGAAACATCCATGGCACAGACATTAGACAAAAATCACATAACCATGATTCCACACCTAACAAGAAAAGCTAGGATTAGCTTGTTAGTACATGGTATTATTTGTAGCTTCATTCAAAAATATCTTACTTTAACTCAATTAAATCATGGTTCCATGTGGAATCACTATCAACCCTGTTCACGTTTGAGTGAGTATTAAAGTTATAAAATGCCTGTTACGACTGTAACCTCGGTTCCCTGAAGAGGAAATGAGACGATGCTTTGATTGACGCTGAGGGAACGTCTATACCAATGACACCATAGCGCCACCTGTCGGTCTAGTGTGAAATCGCGAGGAGCAGCACCAGGACGAGGGCACCGGGGACCCTGGTGTAGAGTCCAGGTCCAAAGAGTAGAACCTTACAAAAGTGTGCGGTGAGGACCACCCTGCCGCATCACAGACATCTGGGAGAGCAACTCCTGACACTAGGGCCTCAGAGGCTGCCATGCTCCTAGTAGAATGGGAACGGACCGCCATAGGGAAGGTTGTCCAGCCGACTCATGAGCACGTGAGATAGCCTCAACCCTCTGCTTAGATCAGTGTTACTCAAACTTTTTCTGCCATTCCCCACTTTGGAAGTAGGGAGGGGTTCCGAGCCCCACCTGTCCCCAATCGCCCCAACAACATATAAACTAGGTAATAAACTAGGCTTTAAGTTTAACTGTTAAAATGTATTTTGTTAACATTACATTTTAAAAACATAACATCAAGTAACAGCATTAAAAACTTTCAAATAGAAAAAATGAAAGTGCAAATATATGATCACTTTGCATGAAAATAGACTTTGTTCAAAAGTAAATAATAATAATAATGCGACTGTGTTTACTGGTCCCTGGAGCATATGATCACACCGGTGTGATTAGGTCAGCCAGTTCATCATGTGATCAACGGCTAAATTCAAATGTGCTTTTGAGCTTTGGCTGGCACTGAGCCAGAGACGTACGTGCTCAGCGCTGTCATACATCACAACTATTCAGTGTTTTCAACATCATAATCTTTATTTTAGGTTTCAGAAATTTTAGTTTGTAAAATACACACTTATGGCTATGGAAGAGGCAATAATAATCCTTTCCATTATAACTAGACGACACACATCAGATACACACTGTGTAAGTAACTTTTAAGTTTACTCTATTCTTCTCCCAGTTCACCGGACACTTGCTATTTCGGGAGAAGTGGATGAATTGACAAATCCAACATATCCGATTCTCTGAACTGCGGCACAAACTAACATATAGCTCAAGTAACGCTATTGTTATAAAGGTGTTTAAACAACAAAACACATCCACTTGCACATATTTGACAATCAGAATATCAGATATTTCCTGCTATAGCTAACAAATTTGTTAATATTTTGAATAAAAAAAAGGAAAGATTAAATAAAAGCAGATCATCAGTCATTCAGCGCTATTGTGGCTGCGGTGTAGCCTGACTTTGTCATGCTCGTATTCTAGGCAGAATGTGAGTCTAATACTGCTCCATAGGGCTTTGATTATGAGGCGTGTCTTAACCGAACCAGAAAAAAAAAAAAAAAACTCTGCACTCAATTGGATAGACCTACAACCAATCAGAGCAACACAGTACGTGACGTATGTTGAGCGACGCATAGTTGTCAACAGAGCTCAACTGCACGCACGACCGCTGGTTATGTCCGACCATCGGAGCCAGCTGATAAATTAAACTTTTGCCGAATCCCGTAGGAAGGACGGCACACACATCTTTCCGATCGCCTTTTAAAATTAATGCGCTGTCGATATCTTTTAGAACAGACACGATAGCGGAATCTAAACATCTCAATTCTCCTGCTGCAGTCATCTTTGTTGAAAACCAATTCAACCCAAGCGCTCTTTGGTGACGTGGGTGATTACGTAACCGCAGATCATCTGTCCATCATCGATTAAAGCCCGCCCTGGCAATTTGATTGGCTCAGCCTTCTGGGAGCCGAGCATAATTACTCTTCAACGGATCGAGTCCAGACCGAACTCCCCGACCAAAAAATGTTGTGGGCGGTGTTCGGGCTGGCACCCAGGCTAGCTGCGGTGTGTCACGTGACAAGCAATGACGCGTCACCATGGAAACCATAAAGTGATACGATGTAAGTAACAGTCGCCCTGAAAAACTCACGCTAGCATGTCAGACAGAATTACGTGTATGAAAAGGTTAAGTAAGGCTTACATTTAAATGTGTAATTGTTTAGTTTTGAGTGTATGATCAATAAATAAAGGAATTAATAGAGATGGTTGCAAATCTCCTTTTCTTTTGAGAAATGTGATAGTGAGGACAAACTAAGCTTTTAAGGTCAGAAACTTGTCTGGAACCTCCTCATTGGACTCGAAGGGGGCAAGGGAAAGGCTTTGAAGGACAATGGCCAGATCCCATGTCGGCACCCTGGTATGAGCTGCAGGCCTCAGGTTCAGAGCACCACGGAGGAAACGAGCTACCAACGGGTCTTTACCCAAAGACATTCCACCAAGGAATGTGGTAAGCACCTCTGACCGACACAGATTTTTTAAGTGGACGGGGATAGAGCTGCAGTGAACAGCTCCTGCAGTAACTGGGCAGTTAACTGGGTCCAACTGACGGTCACTACACAATGAAGTGAAGACTCTCCACTTCAGGGCATAATATTTCCTCGTGGAGGGAGCTCTGGAGTGTCTTCACAACCTCAGTTGAGAGACCTATCCCAATGAGCTGGGCCCTCTCAGAGGCCAAGCTCACAGGTTCCACAGTTCGGGTTGAGGGTGAACAATCAAGCCCTAGATCGGGGAACCATACTCGGCCCGGCCACTGTGAGGCCGATAGAAGTAGGCAAGCTCTCTCCAGAACTCCCGGGAGTAGAGCGGTCATGGGAAAAGCATACAAACGTAGCCTCGGCCACGGCTGTACCATAGCATTCAGTCCCAGAGGAGCTGGATGTGTAAGGGAGAACCAAAGTGGACAGTGAGACGTCTCTCAAGACACAAACAGATCCACTTGTGCCTGGCCGAACACTCTCCATATCTGCTCTCCTCCATTCCCCGGGCCTCAGCCTCTGTCTCGACAGGACATCTGCTCCTATATTCTGACCACAGGAGGGTTTAGCGTGCCAGTTTGCATAGCGGACGCGAGTGCAAACTCCCCTGGTGATTTATGTAGACGACCACCAATGTATTGTGTGGACAAGATCATGATGGCCCCTGAAGTCTGTGCGGAAAATCTTCAAAGCATGAAATACAGATGGTTGATGTGCCATGAGAGATGATGGTCCCTCTGAGTCGAGCGTCCTTCCAGGATCGCTCCCCAGCCTGGGAGACAGGCATCTGTCATTAGCAACTTGCGACAAGAATCTCCTAACATGTGGCCCTGGGACAGGAACCAAGGCTTCTTCCACATAACCAGGACACGTAAGCATCATTGCGTGACCTTGATCATGCGAAAGGGGTTGGTCCTTGGGGAAAACCCTTCGGTCCTGAGCCCCCGCCAAATGGTTTCACGTTGGACGCCGCTGCCATCAGACACAACAGTCTCTGGAACTGTTTGACAGTGAGTGACTGGCCTAGCTTTATATCTTTCACAGCTGAAAGGATGGACTCTATACATGGCGGTGAGAGGCCTGCCGGCATCGACATTGAGTCCCAAACCACGCCTAGAAAAGTGGTACTCTGAAGTGGAGAAAGCACATTCTTTTTGGCATTTAGCCGTAACCCCAACTCTTTCATCTGGGCGAGAACAAACATCTCGATGCCAAACCACCAACTGATGCGACTGAGCTAGAATCAACCAATCATCGATGTAGTTCATAATGCGAATACCCTGAAGCCGCATGGACGCCAGAGCTGCATCCACGCATTTGGTGAAAGTGCAGGGTGATAATGCTAAGCCGAATGGAGGAACTCGATATTGGTAAGCTTTGCCCCCGAAAGCAAACCTCAGGAACTTCCTGTGACATGGAAGGATGGAAATGTGGAAGTATGCGTCCTTGAGATCTATCGTGACAAACCAGTCCTCGGGTTTGATCTGTGGCACGATTTGTCTCAGTGTTAACATTTAGATTTTTAGTTACATAACAGACTCGTTTAGAACTCGAAGATCCAAAATGGGACGCAAACTCCCGTCCTTCTTTTGAACTATGAAATACCGGCTATAAAACCTGGTTTCCCTGTTGGAGGGAGGTACATGTTCTATGGCCCCTTTCTCCAACAGGGTCTTCACTTCTTGTTCCATAACCAGAACCTGCTCGAGGCCGCGGTGGATAGTTCCCCCATAAACCTGGAGACCCGAACTGTATTTGATAACCCTTTTTTCGTGGTCTGCAGGACCCAACGAGAAACATTTGAACAGAAGCTTCCACTCTGCCAAACATTCTACTAGTGGAACCAGCCTCTCGAGACTGGCTTCTGGATTCAATATGACCCATTCTCAAAAAATATCCACTGATTATTATCGTTATTTTGCACGAAATATTAAAGTCTCTGTCATCGGTTGGTACTTCATTATTACCTGTATTGTGTATGCTGTCTTACAAAGTGTAACACAAAATCTTCTGTTGTTTACTGGAATGTTTCTAAGTAAGCCATAAACTTTAACAGCATTAATTCAGTGCTATCAATGTAAAACAGAGCATTACCAAGGAAACTTAAAATAAGTAACTACCGTAAAACTTCAAATAAAAGCCGAGTCCCAAATAGACACCTGTCTCTTTTACACGCCTGGTGTGGCTACAGGTTTGGATAAATAAAGGCTGATCTCAAATAGAGGCCTGGTCTGTTTTTTAGTTTCGGGTTGTATTTAATCTTCTCAAACCTGTCAGATCGTCTGTTTAAGCCGGTTCTATGGAGCTGATTGCGCACGCAAGAGAGCCCTGCGCATCTGGGCGGGAGCTGTTAGCGCAAGCAAGGCAGGCAGAGAGAGTTAGCGCCGCGTCGGGTCTATGTCAACTCGAGGTATCTCACACCAGACGAGAAGCGCCACGTCCCGTTTATGACAACTCGAGGTATCGGACACCGGACGCGCACTTTTTCAGTTTATGGCCAGTAATATAGTTATGTTTAAGGACATTATGGAATTAAGATCATGTCTGTACTATGTTATGATTGTACTGTACAATTAGCCTAAATAAATTGTTGCTAAGTCTGCAGTCTGAACACTTTACCTCAGAGCGTCTGTTAACTGAATGAACTGAGAATATCAACTGAAAATCTGATAACATTTAATAAGCAATTTTCATTCAACCAGCTGATTTCTGTAAATGAATATAAAAGGGTCAATGACGTATAAGGATTTTCAACAGGCCAATTTTAAAATACAAAAAATAATAATACCTGTTGCAATTGTTCAAACATTAAGGATGTTGTGTACACCTAAATTCATTTTAAAAATTTTATTTAAGTGATTTTAGTGTTTTTTCATCTAGATGAATTGTCCGTATCCTTAAAAAATGTCATGTGGTGCGACCGTGATTTATCTTAAAATTAATTCATTTCCTTAACATGCTTAACAATTTTTTTACAAGTTCTTAGTAATTAAAGTGTTTAGAAACCAAGTATTTCTTTTCTTTTGAGTTTTTGTAAATAATGATCTCATTTTTTGTTCTATCATTTCTGAGTTGCCTTCTTAAATCTAGTTAACAGACTTATTTTTCCTGTAAATCACATAAAACTGATAGAAATGTTTTGAAAATATAATTTACTAAAGCATACTGTATCAGTGATTCATATTTTAGCCACAGAAATAAGATATTTTATTTTAAATTTAATACAGTGATTGCTTTTATTGGTCGCACCACATGATAAGTGGTCGCTCCAAATGACACGAAGACCTTATATAGTTAAAAATCTATTTAAAGAGATCAATGAACAACACATTTTTTTTTACAAAAAAATAGATTTAAACCAGATTTTATACAAATTTCACAGAATTTTCCTGAATATTAACATTTTATAAACATTCTTTTTATAAAAATCACATCACAAACACAAGTGCACCATTTAGTTTAACTTGACTAAGAATTCCTTTCTAACAAATAATAATGTTAAAGATATAAATTATTTCATAAAAGTATTGTATACAGGTAACATTTGGGGTCAATAGTTTTTTTTAAGTAATTAATAGTTTTATTAATCAAAGACACATTCAGTGTCACATTCAGGCGCAGGCTATAATGTTACGAAAGATTCTATTTCAAATAAATGCTGTTCTTTTGAACTTTTTATTCATCAAATAATTCTGACATATAAAATGTATCACAGTTTCCACAAAAATATGAACATTGATAATAATCAGAAATGTTTCTTGAGCAGCAAATCATTAGTGACCCTGGATCACAAAACCAGTCACAAGTCGCACAGGGTATTTGTGGGACTAGCCAACAATACATTGTGTGGGTCAAAATTATCGATTTATCTTTTATTCCAAAAATTATTTGGATATTAACTAAAGATCATGTTTTATATTTTGTAAATGTCCTACCTGTCAGGTTTGTGCAGGTTTCTGAAGACAAGGGAACAGAATTTCAGTGCAGCTGGTTTATTTACAAACTCAGGTTACAGAAAAATCCAGGAACTCAGGAAAATCCAGGAACTCAAGAACACACAACCATACATGGACGAGAACCGACAAAAACTGAGGGAAAACACAGGGCTTAAATACACTGGGGCTAACAGGATAATTAACAAGACACAGGTGATAGACATAACTAATTAAACAGACCGGGGAAAACAGGACTAAACCAAAATCACAAAGACAGGGGAAAACGGATCACAGAAACTGAAAACATAGAAACAGATTCATAAAACAGAATTCAAAAACCTCACAACGTCACAGTACCTCCCCCCTCCCCAAAGGCGCGTCCTCGCGCCGTATAAAACATCCAAAAGGGTGGGAGGGTGGGCATCCTAGACTCCAGGACGATCCAGACGGATGCAGGTTGGTCAGGAGACCAGGGCGGAACGTGCTGTGGTCGTGGCCATGATGGAGCAGGCTGTGGGCGTGGCGATGGAGCAGGCTGTGGGCGTGGCCATGGAGCAGGCTGTGGGCGTGGCCATGGTGGAGATGACCCTTCAGGCGGCCATGGTGGAGATGACCCTTCAGGCGGCCATGGTGGAGATGACACTTCAGGCGGCCATGGTGGAGATGACCCTTCAGGCGGCCATGGTGGAGATGACCCTTCAGGCGGCCATGGTGGAGATGACCCTTCAGGCGGCCATGGTGGAGCTATTTTTTCAGGTGGCCATGGTGGTATTGGGAACCGCATCAGAGAACCCTCCGCTGTTCCCCTAGCAGGTATGCGCCCCCCCAAAATTTTAATGGGGAAATTGACAGGTTCTGGCTCTTGCTCTGGAACAGACACCACCAACTCAGGTTCAGGAACAGACACCACCGGCTCAGACTCAGGAACAGACACCACCGGCTCAGGAACAGGAACAGACACCACCGGCTCAGGAACAGGAACAGACACCACTGGCTCCGGCTCAGGAACAGACACCACCGGCTCCGGCTCAGGAACAGACACCACCGGCTCCGGCTCAGGAACAGACACCACCGGCTCCGGCTCAGGAACAGACACCACCGGCTCAGGAACAGGAACCACCGGCTCGGGCTCCGGCTCAGGATCAACGGGCTCTGGCGTAGGATCAACGGGCTCTGGCGTAGGATCAACGGGCTCTGGGCTGGGCAGGACCAGCAGATTGGAAAACTCGGGGATGGACGGGACCAGCGTATCAGGAAACTCGGGGCTGGATTCATGGGCTGTAGCTGATGTGTGTGCTGCCCACACACACAAAACAGCCATGGACACCACAATGAGCGTTGTGTCTTCCAGAGCAGACTCAAGTGCGGCGTGCTCAGTCTCTGGCGGGCAGGCGATTGGCTCAGGCTCTTGCTCGAAGACTGGCCCTGGCTCTTGCTCGAAGACTGGCCCTGGCTCTTGCTCGAAGACTGGCTCTGGCTCTTGCTCGAAGACTGGCTCTGGCTCTTGCTCGAAGACTGGCTCTGGCTCTTGCTCGAAGACTGGCTCTGGCTCTTGCTCGAAGACTGGCTCTGGCTCTTGCTCGAAGACTGGCTCTGGCGGACAGGCGACGGGCACAGGACATACTGGACTCGAAACTGGCTGGAGTGGAAGATCTTCCACCACGAATTTGGATCCACACACCCATAGTGTGTGATCCACGAACTCAAGGAAAGTGAGAGAGAGATCTTTTACCAGAAGTATCTGGGCAAGAGGGTCTTTCAATCCACCCCAAAAACTCTGTTTAAGTTCCTCTTCATCCCATGTCACATCATCATAAAGAGCCAGGTAAAGCCCCGCATATTCCTCAAGTGAGCGCTCATATTGAAAAAGGATAGGTGTTTCCATGGGGTTCACCTTTTTCTTCTTATTTCTCACCTTGCTCATCTTTGGATTTAAAATTGTCGTTTTTTGTGTAAAGGTCGGTTCTTCTGTCAGGTTTGTGCAGGTTTCTGAAGACAAGGGAACAGAATTTCAGTGCAGCTGGTTTATTTACAAACTCAGGTTACAGAAAAATCCAGGAACTCAGGAAAATCCAGGAACTCAAGAACACACAACCATACATGGACGAGAACCGACAAAAACTGAGGGAAAACACAGGGCTTAAATACACTGGGGCTAACAGGATAATTAACAAGACACAGGTGATAGACATAACTAATTAAACAGACCGGGGAAAACAGGACTAAACCAAAATCACAAAGACAGGGGAAAACGGATCACAGAAACTGAAAACATAGAAACAGATTCATAAAACAGAATTCAAAAACCTCACAACGTCACACTACCATAAATGTATAAACATTTATTTTTGTGAGTGAATGCAGCAATATCACAAACATAAATGAACAACTTTAAAGGAAATTTTCTCAATGTTTCGATTTTTTTGCACCCTCAGATTCCAGATTTTCAATAGTTGTATCTCAGCCAAATATTGTCCTATCCTAGCAAACCATACATCAATGGAAAGCTTATTTATTCAGCTTTCATATGATGTATAAATCTCAATTAAAAAAATTGACCCATGTGACACTGACCCATTGAGTGGTTTTGTGGTCCAGGATTACATATTAGAATGATTTCTGGAGGATCATGTGACACTGAAGACTGGAGTAATGATGCTGAAAATTCAGCTTTGATCACAGGAATAAATTACAGTTTACTATATATTCACATAGAAAACAGATATTTTAAACTGTAATTATATTTCACTCTTCTCCTATCAAGGTACTCTGCTCTTGTTGCAGGGTCAGAATTGTTTCGCTTGGCAGTGGCATCTGGTAAAATAGATTAAAATAGTTTTAAATAAATAAATAGGCAATAATAAATACACTACTAATAAATGCATTATTACTAAACTGAAATTACATGCTCTAATTTTTTTTGTTGCATTTTTCTCATATTGTACAAAGAGTAAACACAAACTGTCTGAAATATATAAAAAATATCCCAAATTGCATAAAAATCTATTCCAAATGATACTAAAGTAAAGTACTTTTTTTATGTAAACCGTCACTTGAATATATATAAGCATAAAACTGCTAATCTAGGACATATATCTATCATGGAAAACAGTCTGCAGTGGTCGCACCACATGATATTTGGTAGCACCACATGATATTTTCAAATTCAGTCAAAATTTACAGGCACAGAGTTGGCCACCTAAACAAAACAAGCTAGCTTGCCAAAAAAGGTCACAAATGAAATTTATAATAAAAATATATATTTGTAGAAATAATATAAATTTTTTTTTGAGGTCATACCACATGACATCCAAATTTGGTAACTATATACCAACCATTACAAAGGTTTATTTTTTTCCAATTTGAGAGAATTACAAACCTGCTTGCTGCTTCCATGGGTCCCTGGTAAATTGGTTTAAGAGGTAACTTCCTGTGTTTGAATAGTTTTCAACATATAAGTCCCAAAATGGTAGTTCCTTGATGGTCACACCACATGATATTTCATAAAATGGACATCATCGGACAAAGTTTGTTTGTATATTATGATGGAAATATAAATGCAAATGCTTTGAATTTTTTTAAAGGATTACAAAACATTTTGGAAATCATGCCAAATAGTGCAGAAAATAAATTTGAATAAATTCAGAGTAATTTCAAAGATGTTTTCAAAACAGAAGTTATGGCCGGACGGTCGCACCACATGATGTTTTGACACTTTAAATAACAAAAAAAACAAAAAAAAACAAAAAAAGTAAAGGTTTTTGAAAAGTTAAAGTGAGTACATACATGGGAGGTACTACAAATATGCAGTATCTTTTTAGGCATTTAAACCCATTTTTGCCTGAAAAAATGCAATCGGACAGAAAATTTTTGCGTCACGTCATTGACCCAAAACTAAATGTATATTGCAGCACAGGGTGAAGTCTCAACACTAAATTAAAGGCCTGTCTCATATAGATGCAAATACAAGCCGGTGCAGTTCGGCGATTTGGGAAAATAAAAGCCGGGCTATTATTTGAAGTTTTACGGTTTTGTTTTTTATTTTTGTTTGTTTTGTTTTGTTTTGTTTTGTTTTTTTCAGTGTTGGTGAGAAAAGAGAAAGTCTCTCCTCTCGCTCCGGCTGTTCGTAATGCCAAGGTTATAAAACAAAGTACAGTGTTATAAATGTATTTTAATTTTTTAAATTAAAATATATATTAGAAAAAAAAGTGTATTTGCTACAGTTAAATAATAAATATCTGTGAAATGTGTGTATTGTCTCACCGATCTGCAGCGCTGTTCTTCAGTGTTCAACAGAGACGAGGAAACACAAGCTTTTATATGTAAGGGATCATGTAGATTCAACCCCGACAGGCTGAACAGGACCCCGACGCGAAGCGGAGCTTGAATCAGCCTGAAGGGTTGTATTCATCACTATAACAACAGCCTCGCTATACATTATCCTGCTTATCACATGGCTACCTACAAAATAAATCAATAATTTGACACAAAATATTGATTTAAAAATGAGTTTATTGATTTAAAAACTATTGTATTGCTTTCGATAAAGAAAATAGTCCGTTCCGCGTCCATAGCAACGCTCTGTTTTTCATGGCAACGGAGTGTTATACTTCGCAGCGGATTGTTATCAAGAAATAACACACCGCATTCTACATTAGAATGCAACCCATGTAATAAACTGAAATATCACACCCCTTTTGTGTCATAAACCTGTTACACCTGAAGTGTTTTATATTTTGAGAAATGAATGACTCACTAACAAAGAAAAAGTTATGTTTGATCTTTATAGCATATATGACACTGACATTAATATTGTTGCATTATGATGCATGTATGATGACAAGTTGATGCATTTATCAAACCATTAATAACAAGTCTATATACACACATGGGTACAGTATATGCAATATTTGTTGTCCATTTTTTTGTAGAGATAGTCAAATCACCTTTATTTATTTAGCGCTTTTTACAATAGAGTGTTTCATCTTTACAGTGATAACAGGAAAATAATGCAACAGTTCATCGGGTCGTGCTGCTCAGCGTCGAGGAGATTCACGTTGAAGCGCTTTCAGTGCATAGAAAACACTGGATAAATGTAGCAAATTATTATTGTTATTATTATGTGATTTAGGGAATATGCTGAAGATTTTAAAGGGCAATAGCACTAATGTAACAGGGTTTGAGGGACACATTTAAAGGGTCATTTCACCCATTTGAACATTGTTTTTTATTTAAAGTGGGTCATATATGTAGTCGAAATGTAAAATTATTTTTGAATTTGGTGCCTTCGTGACCGAGAAAAGACAAAAAATAACTTCAGGACGCATTTGTATGAAAGACAACAACTCCCACAATGCACCACATTGCACAGCTCCGCAAGCCACTCCCACTAATCCAGAAAGCGCATATCTGCCTATAAGAGAAATCACTCTTCCGTCTACAAGGCTAGCTACCACCAGAGCTTGAAATTCATTTCACATTCACACAAAATGTCTAGTTAGTTGGCGAACTCATTAGTGCATTACTCCTCGTTTGTATTTCTTTCGAAAAGGTGAATTATTGCATGGTACCTGGATGTTCAGTCAGAACATATGCGGTGCGAAACTAGGATAGTTCTCAACACAAACGTCCGTGTCCTCGTCTGATTCAGAGATTTCGTCCAGGAGAAATTGTCATCGTTGAAATTCTTTGCCGCAGACGGACTCTATCTCTGTGTTCGTAGCGGTTCGTAGCTGCATAGTGAGATCACTGGCGCCACCAGTCCGCCCTAACTCGAGCCAGTCCGGGCTCCTCGTCCGCGGCAGGCAGGTCTTCTGCCTCGGCTGCTCTTCGCTATAGAGAGGCTAAGTCCCTCCCCTTCCGGTCGACCACCATGGGACCTTATTTCGGAAAAATATTTTATGGTAGTCAATGGCGAGAGACAACAAATATTTTGATCTCGTTTGAATTGTGCCCTGATTTACACATATGATGTTTATCAATTTAAAAGATACATTTTAAAGTCAAGAAAGTCGCAGCTTGATGTAAAACTGCTGAGGTATAAGACTGTGAAAATACGTAATTACAAAGACTACAAACCCAGAAGGCGCGCATGCGACGTCATACCTTTTCTCTCAATGAATGAAGCTAACTTTACTGAAGCTAACGTCTGTCATTTTTTCTATAGTCTTACATTATAATCGTAACGTTACACCGTCATGCCTGAGTGTTTTGAGCCAGAATACATACATACGAGCAACGGATCTTGTGACGTACACTATGCGAGACGAGAGATGTAGTTCATTGAGCGATTTTCACATAAAACTAAACGTTACTCTTCTGTTTTATGACAAACTGTGACTTTCTTGACTTTCATAATTACCTTTTAAATTGACAAACATCATATGTGTAATTCAGGGCACAGTTCAGACGGAATAAAAAGATAAGTTATCTCTCGCCATTGACTTCCATACATATTTTTTCCGAAGTAAGGTCCCATGAGCCGGAAGCGGAGGGGCGGGACTTAGGCTCTCTATAATGCGGCTTGTAAAGATGGCCACAAACGTTTCGGTTACTCACGTAACCTCTGTTCTCTCTAGAAGAGGGAACGAGTATTGCGTAGTTGCTTACGCTACGGGAAAGCCTTTCTTTCTCGAGATACTGAAGCCAAAAATTATCCTTAATTTTTATAATCTTGTCAACGCAGTGCGGCAGCCTGCAGACCTAGGGCAAGCTTACTAGCGTGCCCATTGGCTGCCCTGCGGCAACTGCAGCAGCCTACCGCTGAGCCCTTGGCGTGACGTCACGACCAATGAGCGCGCTTGGCGCGCTTAATGCGTCACAGCCCGCGAAAAGGGGTGTGGCTTAGCGTATATAAACAGGGCTCGGAGGCTGCTTCTCTGGTTTCTGTCGCATGAAGCGAAATGAGCTCGTGGTGCGAGTACGGCGGGCTACGCAATACTCGTTCCCTCTTCTAGAGAGAACAGAGGTTACGTGAGTAACCGAAACGTTCTCTTACGAGAGGTTCTCTCGTATTGCGTAGTTGCTTACGCTACGGGAACGCCCTTGTCAACGCCGTGCGCGCCCAGCATCCACTGAATGAGTCCCAGGGAGAGCCCGGGGAACGTGATAGCAGAGAGCCGGGCGGCCCGAAGAGGGCTAGCGCCGTACATAAGCACACACTAGGGGGTTAGGAGCGGCACGGCCGGTCCGAACTGACAATTCCCTGCATAGTGCAGCTCAACCAGTAGAGCTAAATCACACAACGTAGCCCGCGCACAGATAGTGGGCTGGCATACGCGAGACTTAGACTGATAACACTTTCGCCTGCAAGGCGGGAACATCCAGGTTGTAAAACCTAACAAATGTGGAGGGGGAGGCCCAGCCTGCCGCTGCACAAATGTCATGAATGGGAATCCCGCTGGACCACGCCCACGACAAGGCCATGCCTCTGGTGGAGTGAGCTTGAATGCCCAATGGGCACTGCAGGTCTTTAGACGCATAAGCAGCAGCAATACCGTCCACTATCCATCTGGACAGGCTGTGTTTCGAGGCGGCGAGACCCTTGGTGCGCCCGCCAAACGAAGCAAAGAGCTGTTCCACCACTCGTTTGACTGAAGACAGTGCTATCAGAAAAACGGTTTTGAGCGTGAGGTATTTCATATCCACAGTTTCCAAGGGTTCGAAAGGATGCGCTTTCAGGGCCTCCAAGACCAGTGAAAGATCCCACATAGGAACCGAGGGGGGTCGCGGGGGGTTCATCCTCCTGGCTCCTCTAAGGAAGCGGATGACGAACTCGTTCCTTCCTAATGCGCGGCCCAGCTCTGAACAGAGAGCGCTGAAATGGCCGTGACATAGACTTTGAGCGTGGAGGGGGACCTGCCCGCGTCCAGTAACTCTTGAAGGAAACACAGTACTCGCGATACCCCCACATGTCTGTGGATCGAGCCCCTTAGCAGTGCACCATCTGTTAAACACTGACCATTTCGACATGTAGAGCCGCCTCGTAGAGGGGGCTCTAGATTGTATGATCGTGTTCATGACCCCGTCTGGCAGATCAGCGTGTAATCGTTGAGGCTCCACGCATGCAGAGACAGCGCTCTGGATGGGGATGCCATATCGAGCCGCGGGCTTGAGAGAAAAGGTCTCTCTTCACCGGTATCGGCCAGGGGGCTGAGTCTGCCAGCTGTATTAGATCCGGGAACCAAGCTTGGTTCTCCCAGTATGGGGCTAAGAGGAGCACTGTGTGGCGTGCTTCCCTGATTCTCTTGATGACCTGAGGCAGCAGAGAAACCGGGGGAAAAGCATACAGCGGGCCGCTGGGCCGGGTCTGGGCCAGCGCGTCCTCGTTCTTCGAGAAGAACTCTGGGCAATGAGCGTTGTCTTTTGACGCAAAAAGGTCGACTTTCGCTTTGCCGAAACGGCGCCACAGTGACTGGACTGTTTGGGGGTGTTGAGACCACTCCCCAGGGGGAACGCTGTCCCTGGACAG
Organism: Leucaspius delineatus; assembly: GCA_023718395.1. Classification (NCBI taxonomy): domain Eukaryota; kingdom Metazoa; phylum Chordata; class Actinopteri; order Cypriniformes; family Leuciscidae; genus Leucaspius; species Leucaspius delineatus. The sequence continues at coordinate 67,092,414 of CM043355.1, forward strand.
TCTGTCGGGGCCCTCGTTCAGGTGGCCAGGCACATGCGCGGCTCTCAGCGAGCGCAGAGAGTGCTGAGCCCACACAAGGATGCGTTCCGCCAGGGTACAGAGTGTCTTCGATCTGACACCGCCCTGGCGATTCACATAGGCCACTACCGATGTATTGTCCGTGCGGACTAGAACATGGTGACCGTGGAGGAATGGGAGGAAGTGTTTGAGAGCTTTCTCGACCGCGAGCATCTCTAGACAGTTTATGTGTAGGAGATTCTCCTGGTCTGACCAGCGGCCATAGACCGGTCTGCCTTCGAAGAGCGCTCCCCAATCTAGGTTGGAAGCGTCTGTCGAGACAACTTTTCGGTGTGAAATCACTCCCATAGTCACTCCTGTGTGATACCATTCGGCTGCCAGCCAGGGCTGCAGGGCTGAAAAGCAGCTCTGATTCACTCTGACTCGCAAGCCGCCGGCCGCCCAGGCTCGGTGGGGCACGCGCGCTTTCAGCCAGCGTTGAAGCGGGCGCATGCGCAGTAAGCCCAGCTGGAGCGCTGCTGCAGCTGAGGCAATATGCCCCAGGATACGCTGGAATGTCCTCAGCGGAACCCGGCTGCCTATTTGGAGGGATGCGGCGAGGAGGCGGATGCGGCGCGCGCGCTGCTCCGACAGTCTGGCCGTCATAGCCACCGAGTCCAGTTCTATTCCAAGAAGGAAATTGACTGACGGGGCGATAGCGAGCTCTTGGTCCAGTGACCGAGAGACCCAGATCCTCCAGATGGCTGAGAAGCGCTGTTCCGTGAGACACAAATTCCGTCTCTGACAGCGCTAGAATAAGCCAATCGTCCAGATAATTCAGTATTCGCATTCCCTGTTTTCTCAGGGGAGCGAGAGCCGTGTCCATGCATTTCGTAATGTACGGGGTGCCAAAGACAGGCCGAAGGGCAGGATTGTGTACTGATATACTCGACCGTTGAAGGCGAATCTCAAGAATGGCCTGTGACGGGGAGTTATCTGGATCTGAAAATATGCGTCTTTTAGATCGAGAGAGATAAACCAGTCTCCTGGGCAAATCTGCGCGAGGATTTTTCTGGTTGTGATCATTTTGAACGGCCGTCTCATGAGGGCTTTGTTCAGATGTCTCAGATCTAAAATAGGTCTTAACGCTCCGTCCTTCTTGGGTACGAGGAAGTAGCGGCTGTAAAGGCTCGACTCGCTTAGAGAAGGATGAACCTGTTCTATAGCCCTTTTGCGCAGTAGCTTCGCTATTTCGGCTTGAAGCAGGTGCGCAGCTTCTGAACTCACTTTCGTCTCCGTCTGTGCTAGAAAGCGCGGAGGGCGACGAGCGAATTGAAGCGAATAGCCGTGTTTTATAGTACTCAGCACCCATTCTGACGCGCCCTGAATAGCTTCCCATGCTTCCGCATGCATAGCTAGGGGTCGAATGGTCTCTGGGTTCAGATCGCCGCGCTGCGCGGGATTGGGGAACCTGTATCAGAGAGGATGGAGCGGCGTGCGCGCCGCTGGTGCTCGAACACGGGGGCTGGTAAACAGTATTGGCCGGCTGTACAGCGTTCGGTAGCTCGGTCCCAGAGGATGGAGCGCGATTTGCTGACAAACACCCCTGGCGCGAAAGCGGCGTGGGGATTGTAATGTCTAAAAGTGAGTGCGCGTGCACCTGAGCGGGCGCAGAGTTTACACTTATGACACGGCCAGAGTTTGGGAGCTTAGAGGGTGTGCGACCCGAGGTAACTGAATGGCAGAGCGAGCAGCGGGTAAGTGTGAGCACAAGTTGTGGGCACATTTACTACACTTAGTACTCGAGCGGCTTGTGTCCGCTTTATGAGAGAGCGCTCTATGCGCGTTACCATGGGGACCATGTTTGTGTGAAGCAGTGAGCACATGGGAGTGGGCACATTTTCTACACTTATAACACCCTCGGCTTGAGCCGCTGTTGCCCGGGGTAACCAAGTGGCAGAGCGAGTTACAGGTAGATGTGAGCACAGAGTTGTGGGCACATTTACTACACTTATTACTCGAGCGGCGTGTGACCGCTTTATGAGAGAGCGCTCTGAACGCGTTACCATGGGGACCGTGTTTGTGTGTAGCAGTGAGCACATGGGAGTGGGCACATTTTCTACACTTGTAACACCATCGGCGTTATAGAGCAAATGCTTTGATGGCTCATATGTTTAGACGCTCATAAATACTCAAGCACCATCCTGTGAGATGCAGGTTCGCTTTCTGTATGTAAGAAAGCTGGCCGCGAGCTCGGAGAAGACAGCAGAAAAAATATTTTCTGCCGCCAGAGCCGGATTTGAACACGGTTCTCCAGTAAAATTCTGCCACTGAGCCACAGGGGCACACATGAGCTTCCAGTTGGTGCGAGCATATGACTGAGCGTCGTGTTTCGGCGTTTGTTTGCAGGCGCGCGTGTATTAAAACAGGCCCGTTTACTGCAGCATTAGTATTTCCAGCCGCCTAACTTAGAGGGGACTGAGAAATATGTATCCCTTGAGATGCGGGTTTGCTTTCTGTATGTAAGAAAGCTGGCCGCGAGCTCGGAGAAGCAAGCAGAAAAAAGATTTTTTTTTTTCTGCTGCCAGAGCCGGATTCGAACACGGGTCTCTGGTGCGGAAGCCTAATGTTCTGCCACTGAGCCACAGGGGCACACATGAGCTTCCGGTCAGTGCGAGCATATGACCGAGCGTCGTGTTTCGTTTCGGCGTTTGTATGCAGGCGCGCGTGTATTAAAACAGGCCCGTTTACTGCAGTATTAGTATTTCCAGCCGCCTGAACTTAGAGGGGACTGAGAAATCTGTATCCCGTGAGATGCGGGTTTGCTTTCTGTATGTAAGAAAGCTGGCCGCGAGCTCGAGAGAAGCAAGCAGAAAAAAGTTTTTCTGCTGCCAGAGCCAGATTCGAACACGGGTCTCTGGTGCGGAAGTCTAATGTTCTGCCACTGAGCCACAGGGGCACACATGAGCTTCCAGTCAGTGCGAGCATATGACCGAGCGTTTGTTTGCAGGCGCGCGTGTATTACAACAGGCTCGTTTACTGCAATAATAGTATTTCCAGCCGCCTGAACTTAGAGGGGACTGAGAAATATGCGAGGATTGGAGGAAGTCCGGCCTAAGCGGGACGAAAACACTCTCTCTTCCTCCTTTCGCCGGTGCTCGTGACGTCCGCTCTGATATCCCTTGAGAACGGCGCAGTTGCGCGGCTCGAACAAAGGGAGAGAGAGCGGGAAGATGTCATATGTGCTGTGACATCGTTTGTTTGCAGGCGTGCGTGTATAACAGGCTCGTTTACTGCAATATAGATATTTCTAGTCGCCTGAGCTAGGAGGGGACTGAGAAATGTGTGAGAAACGGAGGTGGCCGGAGAGTGACGCGCGCGACCGAGACGCGGGGTAGCTTTCTTATAACGTAAAGGAAGCCAGCCCGTGACCGTCTACTTCTGACATCCCTTGTGAGCGGCGCCTTGCGCGGCTCGAACAGAGGGGGAGAGGGCGTGCGTCATCCGGGGGGGGTAGCTTCCTTGTAACGTAAAGGAAGCTATAGCCCGTGACCGTCCGTTCTGACATCCCTTGTGAGCGGCGCCGTTTGCGCGGCTTGACAGAGGGGAGTAACCAGCTGGTCTGCTTCATCCCCTGAGGCGACTGCAGTGCGGGCAGAGGCCGGCCGCTGCGCGTCGGTGAAGGGCGGGGGAGAAGGAGAGAGCGAGGCTCGCGGGAGGGGCTCCGGCGAGCGCTCAGCTATAACCACCGGCTCGGAAGGCCTTTGAGAGCGGCGTTTTTTCTTACGCGGCCCGGAAGAGGCAGCCGGAGAAGGTGGAGGATCGTGAAACATGGCGAGTCGAGCCCGCAGGGTCGACATCGGCAAGTCCTCACACTGTTCGCAGCCGCCCGTGAAGGGCGCGGGCTGCGTGGTCGAAACCCAGGCAGAGAGCGCAGATCACGTGGCGGTCTCCGTCGCTGAGCGCGGCTCTGCACGAGCCACAGGATGAGCGAGGCATTTGCAACAACGCCTCGCGCTCTTTTAGATGCAAAGTGTGTCGCGGGGCGAACACACAAACACATACAACACAGAGCAGTAAAAGGATATATTCGCCGGATAGCGAAGCAGGCAGGGAAAGCTGAAGGCGGCGAAGGCGGCCGGCGTCCTCAGGCTGAGATCCTCGGCGTGCTGGTCGCTTGATTCGACGACGGCTTCCTCAGAGAGCAGCGATGCGTAGAGCTTCGCTGAAAAGACAGAAATCAGAGAAGCAGCCTCCGAGCCCTGTTTATATACGCTAAGCCACACCCCTTTTCGCGGGCTGTGACGCATTAAGCGCGCCAAGCGCGCTCATTGGTCGTGACGTCACGCCAAGGGCTCAGCGGTAGGCTGCTGCAGTTGCCGCAGGGCAGCCAATGGGCACGCTAGTAAGCTTGCCCTAGGTCTGCAGGCTGCCGCACTGCGTTGACAAGATTATAAAAATTAAGGATAATTTTTGGCTTCAGTATCTCGAGAAAGAAAGGCTTTCCCGTAGCGTAAGCAACTACGCAATACGAGAGAACCTCTCGTAAGAGAACACCTGATTCAAGCATCAGACTTCCGAAATCCTCTTCCTCTATATCATATTGAGCACTCTCCTCCGCTATTGTCATAACTTTACATCTGTCTCCACAGCGCCTGTTAGCTTAGCTTCAAACAAGATGGAGGATATTGCTTTCAGTTTCAGAGAGTAAAGTCCCACCCACTGATCTGTAATAGGTCTGTAGCGTGAGCGGGTCCCGCCCCCTGGGAAAAATGACGATTTTTGCGTCATTGTAGGAGGAAGTGTAAGAGGTAAATAACGGATTTCTCCCATCTCAGGGGAAAATGAGAGAGTGTTGCATTACCATTCAATAGTGTGACTGGGTTTCTAACAATGCAAAGCTTAATGCAAATGGGTGAAGTGTCCCTTTAATGGTTTTACACATTGTGCATCACAATATATTGTATTTTATGTCAAAGACATATTCACTACTACTAAAAACTGCTGATTAGATTTAGCAATACAGTATGTTGTATAATGTATAGCTTATACTATGTAACCTTTATTTCAAAGTGAAGAAAACATGATTGAGGAACAGGAATTTGAAAAGGTCTTTTTATTATTGTTTTGCTGATGGTATTAGGCCTAATCGTTATTAAAGGGATAGTTCGGCCAAAAATGATATTTAACCCATGATTTACTCACCCTCAAGCCGTTCGAGATGCATATGTCAATCTTTTTTCAGACGAACACATTTTCAGTTATTTTAGAAAATGTCTTAAATCTTTCAGTGGTTATAATGTGAAACTATGGGGTCCACTCCTTCAAGTCCCAAAATGTGCATGCATCCTTCACAAAAGTAATCCAGGGGGGTAAACAAAGGCCTTCTGAGGGTAATCCGTGCGGTTTTGTCATAAAAATATACATATTTAAAACTTTATAAACGAAAATAACTGGCTTCCGGTAGCGGTCGACGCGCATTCACGGAGATGGATCCTGGTGTATGACGTAGGACGTAGCGTGGGAAGCGTCGTGACGTAGAACGATTACAACAATGTAAGTAAGTATTACAACAATGCAACTATAAAACAGTGCATTGACATTTACTTTTGATACTTAAGTACTTTTAAAAACGAGTACTTCTGTACTTTTACTTCAGTAAAAATCGCTCTTTACAACTTATCTGACCAGTAGTATCTGTACTTTCACTCAAGTAAGGAAGTTGTGTGCCTTGTCCAGCTCTGTGTCCTGAACTGGGGAAAGGCATTCGCTGCTCTTCGGCCTGGAATAATCTGCAAAGTACGTTGAAACTTAGTGAGCTGGTTTCACTGGACAGTTTTGGAGAATGAAACATCGGGCTGTAGATGCTTTAACTAGTTATGTATTGATATTGAAATTTGTTTGGATTGGCTTGTGTGTGTATGTGCACGTATTGATGGATGTTAGGCTGTTAAACTGTCTAGCTGTGTCTGTCAGTCTTGGCCAGAGCGCTCTTGTAAAAGCGATTCTTAATCTCAATGTGCTTCTTTTCCTGGTAAAATAAAGGTTATAATAATAACAATAATATGAAAAGTTATTTGTAAAAGGTATTATTTGCATAGTATAGTAACCCTACGCCCATCCTGGAACAGAACCGTTTGCAGGCATTGAGCGGAATAAAGGGTTATATAAAGGGTTATAAACACTGCACTATGGAGATGAATCAGTAAACACACAGACTGAGTCGGCTCCGGTAACAAAACACATTGTCAATCGCATGTGACATCTGAAGCGCGATCTGAACCTCTATTATGAGTTTTAGCATTTAAACACGCAAACACAATCCCTATTATAATTCCTCTTAATGAAGTCAAGCGATTTAAAAAGTAGTCTAAACATGATTTGAGAGCTTAGTTTGTGTTTGAATGTACGAGGCGCACATGGACTTCATCGTTTGTCTTGGTCAGTGCATTACCTAACATTAAATTAATCTAGCATAAATGACATTAAACATTAAAACATTGAATGACAACCCCCAAAAAATGATAATTTGGTGAAAAGACAATTTTCCAACAACTGGCAGAGTTGGGGGTAATGTATTGCAAGTAACTTGAGTTATGTAATCAGATTACTTTTTCCATGTAACTAGTAAAGTAATGCATTAATTACAACAAACTATATGAGATACTGTTTGAAATAAGCAATGCAAGCTACTTGTTTTCCCATGTATTGACTTAAATGATTGAGAGTAAATGCCGAGAGTGTGTGTGTGTGTGTGTGTGTGTGTGTGTGTGTGTGTGTGCGTGTACGTGTGTGTGTGTGTGTGGTGTGTGTGGTGGTGTACTGTCATCGATGGGAAGAAGCTGCAGAGAATAAATCCACTCAATCTGTCCGGGTTTATCCACGACATCCAAGGCATCGAGAACATCGAGACCTAGGGTGACCAGACGTCCCGAATCTGGCCCTAGTTGTCCCGAAAATTAGACTAATTGTCTGATAAACATTAAAAACTGTCTCATTGGCTGCAGAATCTTTTTTGTTTCTTTTTTTGAAGTTCTAAAAAAAAAATACTGTCACGCTCAGAAAAAAGGTACAAAAGCTGTCACAGGGACAGGACCCTTCAAAAGGGTTCTAATATGTACACTTTTGGTACCAATATGTACCTTTGTTGGACTAAAATGCACTTTTTAGGTACAAATGTGTACCTTTTGAAAAGGTACCGCGACAGCAACAGCTTTTGTACCTTTTTTCTGAGAGTGATATAGGCGTGAATTTAGATATGCATTGATGAGCTAATTTTCATTCATTCCGTTGTCATGGCTGGTGTATCCATGGATTGCCACAGCCTTAAAGGGACACTTCACCCATTTGCATTAAGCTTTGCATTGTTAGAAACCCAGTCATACTATTGAATGGTCGTGCAACACTCTCTCATTTTCCCCTGAGACGGGAGAAATCCGTTATTTACCTCTTACACTTCCTCCTACAATGACGCAAAAATCGTCATTTTGCGTCATTGTAGGAGGAAGTGTAAGAGGGGGGGATTTCTGTTGAGACTACAGACCTACAGACACTCGTTCCTCATCTTTCCCAGGGGGCGGGACCCGCTCACGCTACAGACCTATTACAGATCAGTGGGTGGGACTTTACTCTCTGAAACTGAAAGCAATATCCTCCATCTTGTTTGAAGCTAAGCTAACAGACAGATGTACAGTTATGACAATAGCGGAGGAGAGTGCTCAATATGATATAGAGGAAGAGGATTTCGGAAGTCTGATGCTTGAATCAGGTGTTTGTGGCTACCTTTACAAGCCGCATTATAGCGAAGAGCAGCCGAGGCAGAAGACCTGCCTGCCGCGGACGAGGAGCCCGGACTGGCTCGAGTTAGGGCGGACTGGTGGCGCCGGCGATCTCACTATGCAGCTACGAACCGCTACGAACACAGAGATAGAGTCCGTCTGCGGCAAAGAATTTCAACGATGACAATTTCTCCTGGACGAAATCTCTGAATCAGACGAGGACACGGACGTTTGTGTTGAGAACTATCCTAATTTCGCACCGCATATGTTCTGACTGAACATCCAGGTACTATGCAATAATTCACCTTTTCGAAAGAAATGCAAACGAGGGGTAATGCACTAATGAGTTCGCCGACTAACTAGACATTTTGTGTGAAATGAATTTCAAGCTCTGGTGGTAGCTAGCCTTGTAGACGGAAGAGTGATTTCTCTTATAGGCAGATATGCGCTTTCTGGATTAGTGGGAGTGGCTTGCGGAGCTGTGCAATGTGGTGCATTGTGGGAGTTGTTGTCTTTCATACAAATGCGTCCTGAAGTTATTTTTTGTCTTTCCTCGGTCACGAAGGCACCAAATTCAAAATTTATTTTACATTTCGACTACATATATGACCCACTTTAAATTAAAAACAATGTTCAAATGGGTGGAATGCCCCTTTAAGCGATCAAAGTAAAGCGTTCTGCAGAGTGTGTAGGAAAGAGTTTGGTGTCTCTCACGGAGAGGAGGCAGATGTTAGGCTGCATGCTAGCAGCAAACTACACTGTACCAACACCGGGATAGTCAACACGTTGGTCTCGTCCTTCTTTAAGAAGCAGGATGATTGCATGGATAATAAAAGAGCTGCTGCTGAGCTGACCTCCGTGTTCCCCTGTGTGGCCCACCAACAATCATACAGATCGCATGACTGTGCGATGAAGTTAACACCAAAACTGTACTCTGATTCGGCTATAGCTAAACTCCAGCAGCGCAAAAGTTGACCGCGTCCTCCTCTCCTCCGTTAATCTTAGGGTTCACAGGCTCAAGAGATAATTCACGAGTTTCTATGATACCGCGGAGCAATACCTTGAGAAATGGTTCAATTTCTCTGAAACTGGGCACCTGTTCAACATCCAGTGTTAGAGTCTCGAGGAGAAGCAAGAAATCAGTTACCGGGAATTATCCACAGCTGTATATCCGCCCTTCAGATGGAGGATGTGCTTGACCTGGATGAGCTCGAGAGCTGTGTTCTGAAAGAGATATTGCCTCATCTGGAGAGACACAGTCACCCTGTAGGTGAGCTTTGGGCCCAAGCACTCGGGTCTGCGTTCCCACAGTATGCCAAGCTACTGCCTTTCATCCTGAGCATCCCCGTGAGCCATGCATACTCAGAACGGGTGTTTCCAGTCATGAAAGGTGCCTGGACCGATGTGAGAAACAGGTGCTCATTTAACCTGGTCCACAGCGAAATCAAAGTAAAAATGAATTTGGTGATGAATTGTGTAGAGTTCCATAAACACATCCTGGGAAAGACGGGAATGCTGGAAACAGTGAAAACCTCTGCGAAATATGCTGACGTCGGGCCTCCACAACCTAGGTAGGCTATAGCTGTGTGAATTTAAAGTTTTATTGTTTCTATTCATTTATCTAATTAATCTATATGCACAAAGACAATACAACCTTTTTGTCCCCGTTTTGTTTTAAGCCTTGATGAAGAGAGCGCAAGTTGCTGCAGCCGCAAGGACAGTGACGCACGCGTAAAGGAGTGATTGATTGTTCGCGGCACTGTGTTAAAAACATACTTCACTACACAATAGGGGTTATGCGGAACGCCCAACGTTCGAACAGGAAAACAGGTATAAGTATTTCTGGTTTGCACTTCCGTACGCATCTGCAGCGGTAGATGATCTCTGAGGTAACTTATTTTGCGCTTTTTTAGAATACAATTCGTATTTCTGTTTTAATTAAAATGTCACGAATGCTTAAGTATCAGAAAACATTTTTTTTATAAAAAAAATAAAATGCAGTCTTCATTTGATTGTTTTAATCGTCTGCAAGCAAATATGTAAGGAATAATTGACTTCAGGCCGTTGAATTATTAGAAAAATAATGCACACCCGAGGTGGTAATGCGGTCATGAAGCGTAGCGGAGTACTGTGGCCGTTACACCTCGGTGTGCATTATTTTTCTAATAATTCAACGGCCTGAAGTCAATTATTCCGCTTATACTACAGTTACCACACCTCGTAACATTGTTCAGATTATGTATTTCAAGACGTTTGTAAAGTTTTTGTCATTAAAACGCTCTTGTACGTAGGACTAATTTCTTACGCATCTAATCCAGTGCCTCCGTTGCTAATTCCAAAACGTAATTTTAGAGTTAGTAACGGAGGTTTGAGCCACTGATAGCAGACTAATGCTGGACACACGACTAGCTGACACATTCTCTGACTGCTTTCATCGACTGCAGCAGATTTTAAACACCGACTTTGAACACAGACTGAACGCGCTGAACACGCGTTTGCATATCAGTCATAAGTATCAAATCACTGATTCTTGAGAGTCGGGACAAAACACGTTTTAAAAAACATTTTTTAAAAACACACACTGTATCAATTAGAGTTATATGTTTCTACAGAGAAAGGTCTTAGCTATTTAACCATGCAAAGGAACAGGTTCTAAATAAAAACACATTTTTAACAAATAAACATGTTTCCCTTCAGAACTGGATTTGTGTCAACTCCGTCAGACACACTAAAAAGTATACAAATTTAATTCTTCAAATCCAACAAGAATCTAAAGTTCTGAAGTATATTGTAATAGTGTTTAGTTACTCTGATATGTAAAAAATCCAATATATAAACTTAAGTTGTGCTTTCACACTATTCTGAAAATTCAGATCTCTAAATATTTGCATTTTCAAACTTTGATTTTAATTTCAATATTGTAAAAGCAAATTCCTTAAATAAATAAAACATAAGAGGATGTAGATCAGATGGTCCTTTATTACAAAAACAACATAAACTGAAGGAAAAATATTTTTTTCCCCAAAAAAAATTAACCAAAACATTCATACATCCAATGCTGTTGACGAAGATCTGACGGTGTTGACGAAAAACTGACAGTGTTGACAAAAAAGGTTTGAATGTTTTACCTCAGATTTGTGAAGTGTTCACCTGTTTGCCATGATATGTTCTGACAATAAAGAGTAGTTTAAAACCACAATTAACACTCTTTTTTCTACAACTTTCACTTAGGAGCAAAAATCTGCCTTTAAACTTGATTTAAACTTTAAACTTAAAGATTTGACATTTATTGTGATAATTATCGATATCGACTGATATAAAACAAATATTGTGATCATTTTTTTTTGGCCATATCGCCCAGCCCTACACTGGCTTCTCATTTCTCTATCTCTGTCTCTACATATATAAATATATATATTGAAGTGCTGGCAAAGTTACACGTTACACAATAATAAGCAGACCACTGCCTGCCCATTCTCTACAAGTCAGATGCGTATGGTTAAATAATGTAATGCATGCTATGTATGAGCATTTATGTGTAAATAAAACCCTGAAATAACAGTTTAACCCTTCACTATATTCACAAATAATATTATATTCGCACATTAAGAGGTTATTGGTGGATTTGTCAACTCCGTCAGCTTACAGGTCAACTCCGTCAGACATAGAACCTGACGGAGTTGACGTCTGACGGAGTTGACATAAGGGCATGTATTTTCCTGCCAAAACATGTATTGTACACTGCAGCTAGGTAGTTTTTCCTCAGTTGCTAGCTGTCCCAATAACCTCACTAAAATGTTTAAATTCAATCCACTATGGTTTAAAAAAAGTATCTTAACAGAAAGATGGTATTGACATGGTGCAGCTGTGACCATAGGAATATTGACATTGTTTGTCTAAAATATAAAAAAATGTAAAACACACCAGAGCATGTGTGGTAGCAAAGAGTATCTTTGGTGGTAGTGCTGCATTCACCACAGGCTGGGAGATGAAAAGGGTCCTCAGGGATATAGCTGACCATGCTATTTCCTGATTTAAAGAGCTTTATGAAAAAATCTGACGGAGTTGACAGAAACTGAGGACACAACTTTAATAGACAGATTTTTATGGAAGATATTGTTTGATGTTCACTTCATGCATTGTTTTTTATATTTATACCCCTTATTTTTTATTTGATATATATGTTTTCACAATTGTAGAGCTTTTTTAAAGTTTTTTTGGGATGGTTAATATTGTGAGCTCTTGCTGAGGACAAGTGCAATAACATGGGCCTTCTAACCACAGACCATACATTTAAAAAAATTTCCCCAAAAAGTTAAAAAAGTTTATTCTAAAAATCAGATAGGTATATACAATTCCTTTAGATTTAACTTTGTAAGTATGTCAATCATGATAAATTTCTTAATTTTTGCTATAAATTAGACTTTTCTATGTGGGACATGTTTTGTCCCGACTCTCAAGAATCAGTGAAATTACATTCATAACCGGCCTTAAAGTGTGTCCCCGGCTCAGCTTTATGCAGTTATTAGAGAGATGTTGCAATAATGAAACAGAAAAGCATGTGCGTCAATATTATTTATTTATTAATTTAATTCGTTTTAATTAATTCGTTCATTCTTTTTTTTTTTGTTTTTTTTTTTTCATTGACAGATGACAGTAGACTATAGCCAAATAAATGAAACACAAAGCCCTTTTAACAAGTGGGCCAATAATTATTTATTTGTTATTATCTGCAATAAAAATCCGTACTGCAGGACTATCCATTTATTTAGCCTATATTCAGTTTAATTTTCTATTGATTATATAGATAGGACTATATACTTTATTTATTAAAATTAAACTGCATGTTTCTATTGATTGTGAAGCTAGACATTGAAAATTGTAGATGAAGCTCATGCGGCTAAATGCTTTTTCTTGTTATGAATTGTATCCTATTTTCCGTTATTACAGTTGACTACGCGTAGTGATATTGAACTGTAATGCGGTCAAGACCTGCCTGGAACTACTTTAGCTGTGCGTTTCCCTGAAAATAATGCACACCTTAGAACGTTCGTCAACCAATCAGATTCAAGCATTCAACGGCCCTGTAGTATAAAAAAGGTTAAACTACTGATAGCATACAAGTCTAAACTAACTTACTGATAGTTAGCTAACTCTACATCTGGTGCCATTAGCAAAAGCTACATTACATACCTTCATAGTCATGAATAAATGAGGAGGCGTAAAAACTTAAATCCTTTATCTAACGGAGTACTCGGGGCTCTGGACGTCCGTTTGTCAATACGATGTACATCTGAAATGGATAGAATGGGTAGCTCCTGTAAACACGGCTATAAAAGTTCGCCATTCCTACGCTGTGTTTACCTCAGTAGCTGACGACCGGAAGTAGTTATACCCGTTTTGTAGAACCCGGAAGTATGTTCCGCATAACCCCTATTCATTCATTATTTTCGTTTAAGCTTATTAGCATTAGGCTATACTGAAAGGTCTGATTTACGCACTGTTACTTACAACAGTCATTGTTTTTTTTTGTTTTTTTCTTTTCACAATGACATTTGAGTTCATGATTTTAATGTTGTTTTTTGCCTCCTGCAGTTCACTTGGGAAAAAGGTTTACTGTCTGATTTTTAATGACCACTATCTAATTCACGTGTAGTGCACACTGGTCTTGTACTTACTTAGTACTTATTTACTTATGTAGCATTTGTTTGATTATTTTATTGTGTATTTCTGTGATGGGGCGCATAGCTACCTATTCTAGCGCACAAAGACTGAGTGCAGATGTTGCCTGTATTTGTTTGTCTAGCGTGTTAATGTGTTCTGTTAATCCTCATACTGTATCAAATCAGTGGTAACCTAGCTAGCCTTTTATCAAAACCCCCACAGTAATCCCGTAGCTTTCGTGTGCACTCTTTTAATATCTAATACTACGGTGATTTATATGCTATAGCTACTACTATCAATGCATACCTTACTGTTTAATACCATGTTATTTATTTCACAATCATAACCAGTTATAATGACCAGGCAACACATGTCTTCGTGAATTATTTATTTGTTTATTTAGTTTAAAATGAACATAGCTTTGACATACCATCTTTGTGTCTTACTGGCATCTCCGGTTTGTTTGTGTAAAGGATTTTTTGCCGCAATGGTGGGGTTTAAATGACGCTCTGACTTGAGTTTGAGTTATTAATTTTTTCGCTGTTTATACAGAGAATGTCTAATAGGAAGAGAATTGGCACTCTCTGCTTACTTCCGGTTTCTGGACTGGCTGCAGTAACACGTCTCTGTCCACATGAGGGCGCTCGCAGGCGAGTGCAGAATGAATGGAGGTCTATGGCGCTATAACCCTCAAAATCCACTTTACTCAGGATATAATTTTTTGTCTAGTAATTTGAATGTTGTATTCGAAAGGAGATGCAAAGAAATTACACATTGCTAGGTGTTAGATTTTTTAGAGTCACTTATTTGCTTTAAAAAGTCTTTTAAAATGCCAATGACGTCAGAATGCTGACATCATTAGCAGAATGCTAGCGTGTTATGGGCAACAACAACTCAACTTGTAAGAAATCGAAAAGAAATAAGTACTCGTTCATTCAACTTTTGACCTATAACCCATGTTGAACTTGCAAAACCTACAATAAAATCTGAGATTTCTCAACAGCAATCAGGTGAAAGAGACACATTTAGCCGTCTAGCCCCATAGACTCCCATTCAGTCTGCACTCGCCCGCGATCACCTCCAGTGGAATTCTAATGGAACTGCAACCAAAATCGATACAATGGGGCTAATAGGAAGTGCCAAGGCTCAGACGGGCTCTGGTTTATATGACTTGTGGCTTTGCCAAATGTTAGCAGGAACCATAAAATTAATATTTTGTAATCTTCTAGATTTATAGATGTAGTATTTCGGCTGTTTTTAAGCATTTATGGCCTATTCACCTGAGTCACCCCTGTATTGTAATATTGTGTTGGTATGTGCCAATTTCAGGGGTGCCTTTAGTCCTATATATACTAGTAGCTCCAGTCCCCTCGGGGGCGTGAGATGAGAGGACATAAGTCTGTCGATGTTCTATGTATAGTGGCTTGTGCAAAGGTCAAGCAGCTGCAAAATTTTGGTAAATGGACTGCATTTATCTAGCACTTTCACAGACCTATGGCCTCCAAAGCGCTGTACACATAGCCTCACATTCACTCACTCATTCACACACCATCAGCCATGCAAGGCCATCCAGCTCGTCGGGAGCAGCTGGGGTTAGGTGTCTTGCTCATGGACACCTCGACACTTGGTCAAGTGGAACCGGGGATTGAACCACCAACTTTTCGGTTTGTAGACAATCTACATGAACCACTGAGCCACTGCCGCCCACAAATTTTGATTGTTTTTTTTTTTTTTTTTTTTTTTTTTTGACTCTCATGTCAATTTTTTTTATTTAATAAACAGTGTTTGGTTTTTTGTTTTGTAAATTTTGATTGCCTTTCTGTGGCCTTAATTTGGGGTAAATAAAAAGATCCCATCGTTTCAAACTCATCCAACTTCTCCTGAGTGTTTATATCTGCTCATGACGACTCAGCCACATTTACCCTCAACAATTTCTGTTTCCTTTGTCTTTAGTTATTTATATTTATTCAATTATTTCTGTTGTGATATCATGTCTCGGTCAGTTTGATGGACAGGGTTCTGCGGGGTTTGGGGCAAGAGTTTTGAGTCCCAATGGTTATATGTAAATGTCACTATGTTTGTAAATAAATGAAGATATTGTTGAAAAAAATATATGTTTGGTTCAGGTTTGAAATTCATTATCTTTTCTTATATATACGCAGTCTAACACTGTAAACACAAACACTATAAAGACTAAGTAAGGGATAATGTTATAGCGAATACACCCCAGACAGGCTGATCGGGACCCCGACGCGAAGCTGAGTCTGAAGGGGTTGTGTTCGCTATAACAACCGCCTTGCTCTACATTATCCCGCTTATCACATGGCTACCCACCAAATAAATCAATAATTTGACACAAAATATTGATTTAAAAAGGAGTATATTGCTTCCGCTAAAGAAAATAGTCCGTTCCTTCTCTACAGTTAGAATCCTGCTTCCATAGCAACGCTCTGTTTATCATGGCAACGGTGTGTTATCCTTAGCAACGGTCTGATATCAAGAAATAACAGCATTAGAATTCAACCAAGCCATGTAATAACATCTGTTAATAGCCAGTTTTTTTTTTTTTCTTTTTTTCTGTAAAACGAAAGTTATAACCACAACTGATTATTAGAAGTTAAAACCTTAAACTCTCAGAGAATATCAGGAATCTGACATATCTTATTCTGGTTTATATGAACAATCTGCCTTTGACTGAATGAGGTTTGATTTACTGTCGTTTCTCTGGAAATGGAAGTTTTCTCTCAGCAAACGTGAGAAAGTGTTTGTAACAAAAGATGCATTTGATTCACACACATGTTCAGTTTCAGATTCAGTTTAGTTTTCTTACTTCAGTCTGTGTTCATTGTTTCTGTGTTTGCCTTTGGTTGTCATGGTTGGACATAACTGTAAATACAACAATAGGCCTGATTATAATAAACACAGAATAATAATATTCGGGGAAGACAAATAGGCTATTTTATTTGATGGGGGTCATGAGGGACCAGATAATGGTAGAACTATTTTCAAATATCTTAAATATAGATATTTAATATAGAAATATAATATAGATCTAGTAAGATTATATTAGGAAATAAAATCAGTGGCTTCAGTAAATGAGTTGACAAGATATCTCGGGAACATATAGTCATTTATTAACATTATACATTAATTTAACAATGAAAAACAACTATATAGCATCTTAGTAAATGTTAATGTCAATATTTACTCGCCATGTTTAAGATCCAAAGTTGTATCTGTTAACATTAATGCACTGAGAACTATAAATATGAATACTTTTATTAACTAACATTAACAATGGTTAATAAATACTGCAAAAAAAATTGCACATTGTTCGTTTATGTTAGTTACAGGTTAACAAATGAGACCTTATTGTAAGGTGTAACAAATATAAAATAACTCAAATACAACTAAAAATAGTTTATAAACTGTAGTTTGTAGCAGAAAGCAACTTTTACCAGTTTATTTCAGGCTAATTCAGAGATCTATGCTTTCAAGCGGATGGATATTTTGTTTGGGTAAACAGACATCAACATCTAAACGTGGAAGAAAAATAAAACTCCAAACTTACAAACTCGCTACAGTAAAATAAAAATATAAAAACAAAAACAATAAAAATCTGATCTGAGTTTATTGAAGTGACAGTTTCTCCTACACACGTTTTCATGTTTCTGTCTTTTGTAATTCATTCATATCTCATCTTTTTTGCCTCTTTCAAACATGAGTTTTAGTTCTTTAATCAACAAATGCCAACATTGTTCTCTTTGATATACATTTATTTATTGTGCATTTGATTCTGTGGAACATCATTTTAATTAATGTTACTGTTGTTCTAAAACATGTGCTATAGTTCTCATTAAGACTTCCAGCAGTTGTAAATTTAAACAAGGTCTGCAGTTTAGGTTTCTTGGCAATGTATATATATGTATGTATATATATGTATATATATATATATATATATGTATATATATATATATATGTATATATATCTATATATATATATATCTATATATGTATGTATGTATGTATGTATATATATATATATATATATATATATATATATATATATACACACACACGCGTGCGCACCTTTACACAGTTAGCAATTTAAAAAAAAAAAAAAAAAAAAATGAAGCATTTGTTTACATCTGGTAGCTGATTAAAACATTTTGCAGAATGACCAAATTCACTATCACCCCTCAAAAATAAAGACCGACAAACATGTACATAAACTAGAAGCTCAGGTTAGTGAGCAATTAGTAAGTCAAATCAATTAAGTTCAAAAGTTTCCAAAATGCTTCTCAAACATAAAGCTCTTTCACATAAGTAGTTGTGTGGCTCTTAAAATCTTTATATGGGAGACTATGGTCTTTTTTTCAAATAAAAGACAAGAATGGATTGAATTGCACTTAATTATTTGTTCAATAACAGACAAACAAGAATTAAACTGTAAAAGTTTCTTAACACGGTGGTCATTTTTGAAAAACCAACAGATCACCGAATAAAAATATACAGCTTTGGACACATAAAACTAAAGTAATAAAATAGTTAAAAAAAGTTATGAACCATAACCAATCTTTGACTTATATTTGCAACAGATTCTACAAAGCATAAGCTCTTTCCAGGATGAAGTGTGTGGCTCTTAAAAGAGCCTTTGTGTGCTCCTCCTGGGCTCTACTTGGAGCTGGTGTACTTGGTGACGGCCTTGGTGCCCTCAGACACGGCGTGCTTGGCCAGCTCTCCGGGCAGCAGCAGACGCACGGCGGTCTGGATCTCTCTCGACGTGATGGTGGAGCGCTTGTTGTAGTGAGCGAGACGAGACGCCTCACCGGCGATGCGCTCGAAGATGTCGTTGACGAAAGAGTTCATGATGCCCATCGCCTTGGAGGAGATGCCGGTGTCAGGGTGAACCTGCTTCAGCACTTTGTAGACGTAGATGGCGTAGCTCTCCTTCCTGGACTTCCTGCGCTTCTTCCCGCCCTTCCCGGCGCTCTTGGTGACGGCCTTCTTGGAGCCCTTCTTAGGCGCGGACTTGGCTGGTTCAGGCATGATGAGGAATGATCTCAGAGCTGACGAGTCAGTGTGAACTCAGGAGCGACTCTGAGGCTTTTATTCGCTGCACTATGCTAATTTACAAGGAGACACGGGGATCTTCTGATTGCCTATTTTCATTGGCCGAACCCATAAACTCGTGTTTCATTGGACAACACAAAGCATCACGAGCATATCGAGTGCCA
This sequence comes from Leucaspius delineatus, assembly GCA_023718395.1. Lineage (NCBI taxonomy): Eukaryota > Metazoa > Chordata > Actinopteri > Cypriniformes > Leuciscidae > Leucaspius > Leucaspius delineatus. The sequence continues at coordinate 67,111,090 of CM043355.1, forward strand.
ATCACAGGCGGTTAAGTGATAACCCCGCCTACCGTCCCATGTTTGAACCAGAGTCGTTAATGTTTTTCAACGGCTCTGGTTTGAAGGACACAACTGTGTTTCATTTCCTGCTCTTTTTATTTATTGATTTTAGTAATATTTTTGATTAAATAAGTGGTTCTAGACACATATTGTGCACCAACTTTTAATCAAAACCCCAAATAATCACATTTGAAGGAGTTTTGGAGGAAAGAGACTAATAACAGCTTTTCCTCAGAACTTCATTGATTCATGAAACTTAAAACTGTTTAAACTACAGGAGTAGAAACTCAAAGGATTTCTTTTAGTGGGAAAATACATGAAAAAAAAATGCATAACTTTTGGTACCATTTCTGATACAATTGTCTTTTGTTTACTTGGTAAGACACATTTTAGCATCTGTAAATGGATATACGGTGTAACTCACTATGCTAATAGTCTCAATACACATTACTGCCAAACTTTATACAAAAATAATTAATTTTAAGTAGATTCTTCTTGTTTTTTTTTTTTAAATCATTTCACAATTGATATTGTTAAATCATGGACTCTTTTAGTGCGGGAGTGTGTGGCTCTTAAAAGAGCCGTTGGTTCGTCGGGTTCTCCGGTCTCAGGCGTTTATCCCCCGAAGCCGTACAAGGTGCGTCCCTGCCGCTTCAGCGCGTACACAACATCCATGGCGGTGACGGTCTTCCTCTTGGCGTGCTCGGTGTAGGTGACGGCATCGCGGATCACGTTCTCCAGGAACACCTTCAACACACCGCGGGTCTCCTCGTAGATCTATGGCAAGCCACGAGGGTCAGAAATACGCCATAGGCTAATCGCGTTTAAAGACAAACGCCGTCAAATACGGCGTTTTAAACCGTATTTGCGCCGTAAAATACGCCGTTGTAATTACAAACGCCGTAAAAGACGCGCGAAATACGTCAATGACGCCGTATTTGACGGCGTTTTAGTGTGCATGGAAAGCGCCGCTTTTTACGCCGTTCAACTCGCCATATGACGCCGTAAAAAACGCCGTTTTGGTTGCACAGAGCGCGTGCTATTTTACGGCGTTTTGCTTATAGTATAATGAGACACGCCCGCTGATTTCCACAGCCAGTAAGTTTGAACTGTTCTCTCCCAATCAATGATGAACTGAGTCAGACCAGACGAATTCAGCACGGATCATTTGTGGTAATCCGATTTTATGCTCCCAATGAATTATTAATTTTATGTATTAAAATAATACAAGCTAAATAATGAACTGAAATTAAAGAAAATATTAAAGAACATTCAAATCAATAAAGCAAAATTAATAGGATCTTCACATTTTAAAAGGGTGTCACAGGGCTTAATTTGAGCCGGAACATGTGAACATGGGTGACACATGACTTGCACGCTTGGTGTGCTAGTTGAGATTGCTGCTAGCCTCAATCGTTTCACTCAGGAGAAAAATGTCAAAAAGACAGCAAAGTTTGCTTAACTTTTTCAAATACGCTGGCCAGTCAGATCCCAAACAAGCAAAAATCGTTTCCGCTGATCAAGAATGTGGAGACCATGGTGGACACAGCAGTGGTATCGACATAATATCTCGTTATTTCGACACAATAAGGGGACATTCTAATCTGCATTAAGCCACATTAAGCGTTCTTATGATGGTTTTCTATGGGGGAAAATACTTAACGTGTAATTGCGTTCTGGGCTCATCTGATTTTTTTTGTACAGCATAGCCCTCTTTGTTATGATTGTCATAATGATTAATAAATGCACGCACAATTATCCGTGAACTTGAACAAATGCCTTTCAATTTGTGTGTGCAAAATTCAGAATTAAATGAATGTGCAGCAATTTGTACAAATAGAGAGTCTGTAGGCCTACTATACTGTTGTAGCCATTAAATAAGCGCATTTAGTTTCATATTTGTTAAAATATTATGTTATTTTTTTCCATTTATGTTGATTTATGAAAAGTGAACAGCACGAGTAAGATAGGATGTGCAGTATGAGACATGGAGTGGTTCAGACATGATTTTGACCACTTCATTAAGTTTTGTTTTGTAGAAAGCCTTTCTTTAAAGTGAATTTCGTTTTGTATAAATTGTATCTTAATTTTAATGAATAAGAAGCAAATCTAACGGACAATATAATCATGGAGGCGCCCACGCGATCACTTGCACGTTAAGCGCATCTCATATAACTTAACGAAATGCCTCACACAGACATGAGAAATAGTACATCAAATACACAAAGCTTGAAATGTCTTTAAACGAAATAATTCAAAAAAGAAAAGAAAAGGGCTACTCTCTGATTACTCTCTGATATGTTATCTATTATGTCATTTCTCTAGGCGCGTTCACTACGAATATGGAGATCGTCAACTTCATCTTTAAAACAGACAGTCAGAAAACATAGTTTATTCATAAAAATCTTTTTAAGCACTGTCACAAAACCAGTTGAGAACCATATGTATCAGAATTATGGATAGAGTATACAGTTATGAATGTTATCCTGTTTTTTCTCCGTTCACAGAAGCACTACAGGTATAGCCTAAATACGATGATAAATCCCCATATTCTGTTGCTGCTTACATGCAGGCTAAAACTAAAAAATGTTTTTGGTATTTTTAATGGGTCACAGTCACTTGTTCATTCTAATTAATTTTTAATTTAACATAATCTTGTCGGTTAATGAATGGAAGATCGCGTCGGTTGAAGGTGGCAGGAAAAAAAAACCCGAAATGAATCCAGTTTGTTGATAGTCTAAAAAAAAAAAATTCTCATTTCCGTTTAGTTGAAGTTTTTTAACTAATAGTTATATTTTCCTTTATTTCAGGTTTATTTCGATTAGCATTTAAATGTTTTTAAAAGTTTTAGTTTTACTTAACTAACCATGGGCAAAACATCGACAGAACTGTCAATTTTCCAACTCTTTCAAGCCACGAATTTTTACAAATATTCACGAATTATTTACTGTCTGGGACACAATATTAGGTCAATCACACTCATCCAGACCAATTAACCTCAGTGGCGTGGCGTGGGGAAAATTTCGGAGGAAGCCAATTAAGACACAACCTCTAAGCTGTGTGTTTTAAGGGGTGGGGGCAGAAAATCATACGTTACCATTTATATATTGTTATTTGGATGAACTATTAGAGCGCCCAGCATCATCTTACCGGGACTAACGCTTGTTACAATCCAACACTTTGAGCACGGTCTCTCTCTCTCTCTCTCTCTCTCTCTCTCTCTCTCTCTGTCTCTCTCACACAGTCAGTCCTCTTAAACATCTTTCATGGTGTTTTTTATTAAAACATTCGCAGATAGGAAACGCCAACGGTAAGCAACAAGAAGATAACCTTTTTCATTTAATACACCCTTAAATCGGTGTGACGCTCATGTAAGGATATACAATAGCGGTTCTCTTACGAGAGATACTCTCGTACTGCGTAGAATACGCTACGCTAGGGGAAAATCCTTTTCCACGAGAATACTGAAGCCAAAAAAATTATCCTTTAATTTTGCATTAATGTAAAACGCGTTGCGGCAGCATACAGACATAGGCGAGGCAGCTCGCGCGCCTATTGGCTGGTCTGCTGGCAACTGCTTAAGCCTATCGAGCGAGACCTAGAGTGACGTCAGATCCAATGAGGGCGCTTCGCGCCCTCTGCGTCACGTCCCGCCGAAACGGGCGTGGCTTAGGTCTATAAATACCGCTCGCAGGCATTATTTCTCTGATTTTTCATCCTTCAGCGAAGCAACTCACATCGCTGGATCCGAGAAGAAGCCGCGCTGTTGAAGAAGCACTTCAGCGGGACGAGTCGAGAAGCTGCTGGCCGCGCCGCCTTCATCGCCTTCCTGCTGCGCTATCCGGTGCTGTATCCTTTTCTCTTTTACTATGTCTTGTGTGTATGCTCGCCACCGCGACACACACTCTCATTGCACTAAAAGAGCCGGGCGTCTTTTTCAAGACGCCCCTTTCCTGAGGATCACGCAGTTCTCGCGCTCGCTGACGGCGACTGCCCTCACTGAGCTAGGTATTGCCTATGGTGACTCTGAGGACTCACCGGGCATCCTTCTCCGAGACTGCTCCTCCGTCCTTCCAAGCCGCAAAGCTCGCCGGTTCGCCCGCTTGCCTTGCCTGCTTGGGGGATGATACCTGCTCGCCCTCTGTTCGAGCTGCGCAACCGCGCCGTTCACAGGGGATGTCTGGAGCGGACCGTCACGCGTCACTCACCGGCGAAAGGAGAAAAGTGTTTACAGTCCCGTCGAGACCGGACTGAACACATTTCTCGCACACGTCTCAGTTCCCTGATCAGGCGACTGGAAGTGCCTATACTGCAGCAAACGTGCCTGTTTAATACACGCACGCCTGCAAGCAAACGCCGAAGAAAACATGTTGACGCTCTTTCATATGCTCGTGCATCTGAAAGCCTTTGTGTTTCCCCCCTGTGGCTCAGTGGCGGAATCCAAGGTTTTTTCACACGGGAGACCGGTGTTCGAATCCCGGTCTAACGGCAGATAAATTATGCCGCCAATGCTTCGTTCTGTCAGTTCCCTGGAAGGCGACTGCAGACGTGCATTTTGCAGCCGACGAGCGCGTTGTACAACCCGCTCGCCTGCATCCAGACACCGTTTCTATGGTTCCCGTGCGTCACTGGCGAAAGGAGAAAAGTGTTTACAGTCCCGTCGAGACCGGACTGACCTCATTTCTCACACATGTCTCAGTTCCCTGATCAGGCGACTGGAAATGTCTATACTGCACCAGACGTGCCTGTTTATTATACACGCACGCCTGCAAGCAAATGCCGAAGTAAACATGTTGACGCTCTTTTATATGCTCGTGCATCTGAAAGCTTTTGTGTTTCCCCCCCTGTGGCTCAGTGGCGGAAACCTAGGTTTTGTCACACGGGAGACAGGTGTTCGAATCCCGGTCTAACGGCAGAAAAATTATGCCGCCAATGCTTCGTTCTGTCAGTTCCCTGGAAGGCGACTGCAGACGTGCATTTTGCAGCCGACGAGCGCGTTGTGTAACCCGCTCGCCTGCACCCAGACACCGTTTCTATGGTTCCCGTGCGTCACTGGCGAAAGGAGAAAAGAGTGTTTTAGTCCCGCTGTGGCCGGGCCGATCTCAATCTCTTACACATTTCTCATTCCCCTCTGATATTCAGGCGACTGGAAATGTCTTTATTGCAGTGAGCGAGCCTGTTGTTACACGCACGCCTGCAATCAAACGCCAGCATGTTGACGCTCTCTGATAAAACTCGCGCTGACTGAAATCTTATGTGTCATCCCCTGTGGGCCAGTGGCAGAATCACAGATTTCCGCACGAGAGACCCGTGTTCGATCCCGGGGCTACCGGCAAATAAAATTATGCCGCCAATGCTCGCTCTGTCAGTTCCCTGAAGAGGCGACTGCAGATGTGTATTTTGCAGCCAACGAGTGCGTTGTACAACCCCCTCGCCTGCACCCAAACCTTGCCGCTCGTCCAGTTCCAAGAAATGTGACTGGTCCAGCGTATTTAGCAGCCAACAAGCCGGTTCCATTGCCCGCTTGCCTGCATAAAAAAGCCTTTTTATGGCTACCCAGATAAATCCCTTAAAGAGTGTATTTTCTGGTGTCCCGGCCACGGCCGACGGTGTTTTTCATGTGTAGAAAAAATGGCTACTACTCGGTGCCCATTCTTACACACAAACACAGCCCTTCACACAGGGCTTGCGCACATAAAATCGACTCGGATCGATTGCGCTTTAAACGTAGCAAACGTGCACACTACCCAGTGCCCACAAACGCTACTTCCCACATGTCTCACGGTCTCTGTAAATACAGGACCAGTATGCATACGCTCTGCTCACGCGAGCAATGCTGTAAAAGTGGTGTATGTGCCCGCTGCTCTGCGCCCACGCCCACACACAGACATGAAACTAGCCCAGCCCTCCTCCTCTCAGCTAAACACTGCGGAGGAGTCGAGCGCGGGCATTCTGCCCGCTGTTATCAGCGCGCCCCCTGCCTCAGATGTCATGAGCGCGACGCTTATGTCACAGCACGCAAAAGCCGCTGTATCGCGAGCCGATCAGAGCGCGCTTCGCATCCGGCCCCTAGCTACTCGCGCACCTGCGTGGGAAAAGCTTCCCGGGGTTTTCGAGATGGGTGCTGAACATCATAAAGGAGGCTATTCGCTGCAGTTTCGCCGACGCCCTCGCCGCTTCATGGCGCGCGTCGAGACCACGGTAGAATCGAAAGTAGCCCATCTACTTCGAGCCGAAATTTTGAAACTGTTGAGCAAAGGGGCTATAGAACCCCTATCTCAAGCTCAAAGCGAGGGGGGCTTTACAGCAGATACTTCCTGGTGCCCAAAAAAGACGGGGGTCTCAGACCCATACTAGATCTGCGGCAGTTGAACAGAGCGCTTATGAAGCGCCAGTTCAGGATGCTCACAACCAGAAAAATCCTCGCGCACGTCCGCCAGGGGGACTGGTTTGTGTCAATAGATCTAAAAGACGCGTATTTTCAAATACAGATAGCGTCACGTCACAGGCGATTTTTGAGATTCGCCTTCGAGGGCCAGGCATATCAGTACACAGTCCTGCCTTTCGGCTTGTCCCTGGCACCCCGTACATTTACGAGGTGCATGGATGCAGCGCTCGCACCCCTCAGATACGGGGCATACGAGTGCTGAACTATCTGGACGACTGGCTGATTCTAGCCCAATCTCACTCAGAGCTCGTAGAGCACAGGACCATTTTACTCGATCACCTCGAGAATCTCGGTCTCGCAGTGAATTGGGAGAAGAGCTCATTTTTCCCCAGACAGATTATATCTTTTCTGGGAATAGAGCTGAACTCGCTGCTAATGACAGCACGCCTGTCATCTCAGCGCACACTAGACATTCGTCGCGCAGCCGGCGCGTTCCGCTGCGGCGCGATAGTCCCTCTCAAAGCTTTTCAAAGGATGCTCGGCCTGATGGCCTCAGCATCTTCAGTTCTCCAGTTGGGCCTTCTGCGCATGCGCCCACTGCAGTTCTGGCTCAGAAAGAGAGTTCCACGCTCAGCGTGGGCCTCCGGTCGGCTTCGCGTCAAGGTCAATCGAGCATGCATTGCAGCTTTGAAACCTTGGGAGGCAAAAGACTGGTACCAATCAGGTCTCTCGCTGAGAGCAGCGCACGTGCCAGGGCTCCTAAACATAGGACCAGACAGACTGTCCAGGAACCAAGTTCCGACAGGGGAATGGTCTTTGCACCCACAGACAGTCCAGCTGCTGTGGAAGAAATTCGGCAGAGCGGAAGTAGACCTGTTCGCGTCTCAGGAAAACGCTCACTGTCCAGAATTTTTCTCGAAGAGCAAGGACGCGCTGACCCACGAGTGGCCTCGCCGTCCTCTCTACGCTTTTCCCCCCGTCTCCCTCCTGACTCAGGTGATAGAACGGGTCAGGGAAGAAGGATGCTCAGTGCTGCTTCTAGCCCCACTTTGGATGAGCCAACCTTGGTTCCCAATCGCGATGCAGTTAGCAAGCACCGCCCCGTGGCCAGTGCCTCTGAGGAGGGATCTCCTCTCTCAAGCCAACGGCTCGATTTGGCATCCTCACCCAGAGCTGTGGTCCCTCCATGTGTGGGCCATCAATGGGTACCCGCTGACCTCCCACAGGGAGTGCTAAACACTATCACACAGGCCAGAGCTCCGTCTACGCGACGTCTCTATGCCTCAAAATGGTCAGTGTTCTCTAGCTGGTGCACAGCTCGTGGTGTGTCACCCCTGTATTGCGGTGTGACGGAGGTTCTTTCCTTCCTACAGGAGCTGTTGGATAAGGGCAGGTCCCCTTCCACGCTCAAAGTCTATGTAGCGGCCATAGCAGTGTTCTCTTCGACCACGCTCGGCCAGTCTATTGGAAGGAATGATTTAGTTATTCGCTTCCTTCGTGGAGCTAAGAGACTGAATCCTCCCAGACCTCCCACAGTCCCTATATGGGACCTTTCTACGGTACTGGAAGCCATGAAAGGTCATCCATTTGAGCCCTTGCAGGAGATTGATCTTAAACACCTGTCTTTCAAGACGGCGTTTCTTCTGGCTCTCGCTTCAGTGAAGCGCATAGGGGACTTACACGCGCTCTCAGTAAGCGCGACGTGCATGGAATTTGGGCCGAATGACTCTAGAGTTATACTCAAACCTAAGCACGGTTATGTTCCTAAATCCCTCAATACACCGTTCAGAGCACAGGTCATTTCCCTGTCTGCCCTGCCGGTCACTGAAGGAAATATGGACGAAAGCTCCCTTTGCCCAGTCAGGGCGTTAAGAGCTTATGTGTCTCGCTCGTCTGTTTTCAGACAGACGGAGCAGCTATTTGTTTCGTTCAGCGGACGTTCTAAGGGACAAGCCGCTTCGAAACAGACCCTATCCAGATGGGTAGTGGACGCGATAGCGCTAGCTTACACAACCAAGGGCATGCAGTGCCCGCTGGGTGTCAAAGCGCACTCCACGAGAAGCATGGCTTCATCGTGGGCATGGTCAAGTGGGATTGCCTTGCAAGATATTTGTATGGCGGCAGGCTGGGCCTCTCCGTCTACATTTATAAGGTCCTACAACCTAGAGGTTCCCGCACTACAGGCCAGACTACTGTCGGTCTAGTATGGCCAAAATCTCATAGCTGGCGCTGTCAGTTATGCAGCTATTGAGTACTGCAATCCTTGCTCTATGCTGCTATAAGGAAGATAGTGGCTAACCCCCCTTTCTTCCAGGATTCCCTGTGGGTCCCCTGGGTGATTATGTACTGTATGAACTCCGGGCTGTCGCCCTTGAGTCTATGGTATCAGATCCCAGCACGCACGGCGTTTTACATTAGGTTCCCCTAGCGTATTCTACGCAGTACGAGAGTATCTCTCGTAAGAGAACGTACTCGGTTACTAACGTAACCTCGGTTCTCTCTAGAGAGAGGAACGAGTACTGCGTATCCTGCCGTGCCTGCACGCGCTCTGGTTGCTTCGACTATGAAAAACCAGAGAAATAATGCCTGCGAGCAGTATTTATAGACCTAAGCCACGCCCGTTTCGGCGGGACGTGACGCAGAGGGCGCGAAGCGCCCTCATTGGGTCTGACGTCACTCTAGGTCTCGCTCGATAGGCTTAAGCAGTTGCCAGCAGACCAGCCAATAGGCGCGCGAGCTGCCTCGCCTATGTCTGTATGCTGCCGCAACGCGTTTTACATTAATGCAAAATTAAAGGATAATTTTTTTGGCTTCAGTATTCTCGTGGAAAAGGATTTTCCCCTAGCGTATTCTACGCAGTACTCGTTCCTCTCTCTAGAGAGAACCGAGGTTACGTTAGTAACCGAGTACGTTATTCACAAACAATTACAACAATAAACATCAAAGTGCACTCACATGCTGCTTAATCAAAGCACGCAAGAAACAGTAAGAACTAATCACGTAAAAAAAACGTTTTTTTAATCAAATACTCCAAATCTCCACCCTCCATAATTACAATTAATAATTTTAGCTAACTAGCTAAACAAGATGTCAACACAAATCCACAAATCTTCCGCTATTTCATTCATTCATTCATTGACGATAATAACGTGATGTGATTGGCCTGATGCCAACAAGTTCATGGCTTCCCTTGACACTGTCCTGACCAATCACAGGGGAGCAGTGTCGTAACAATAGCGTCACCTGATTGGTTAATCATTCTTTTTTTTTCTATCAAGGGACGCCAACTCAGCCTGGCCTCCTCACAGACACAGGGTGCAGTACCATGTTTTCAACGCTCATTCACCATGTCACTTTTATAGGGGCGCTGTTTTACACATCATAAAACGCTCGTCGCTCAGTAATGAATGAAGAGAGACGATGAGGAGATGACAGAAGGATTACGTAAACTGTGAAAACAAAAGTGTTTATTAAATGACGATTATATTCTGAAAAAGTGAGGAAGCCTGGCTTCCCTTGGCCTCCGCAAGAAAACGCCACTGATTAACCTACAGCTATTGTTGCAAGCATAATTTACATTTCTTTTAAGAATAATGACTCAAATGTGGGAAATAAATAACTAGGCTATGTTATTGTTATTTATTTATTCATTGTCATTTGCTCCCCTTGCACCTTATGTTTTATCTTTTAAAATGACGGAAATTATTTCAAAATTCGTATTTTAAAAACGGCTTTACTCCCTGAACCTCTATAGCCTACACACAAACGGTTGACTTTTTTCCCCAAGTCGTTTATTTCACTATGAACTGGACGATCGAAAGGACAACCCAGCAAACACAGAACGTTGGCGCAACGTAGCCAACCTTCTAACAACGTTTTAACAACATGGCCAAAAGGTTGCTATAACTAAGTTGTGTAGTGAATGTTGTTACAGCGTTGTCACAATGTTGGCATTAAACCACCGTTCAGGGCCATTGCTTAAGGTTGTGCCAACGGTGTCAGGACAACCACTGGACTACATTATGTACTCGTCACTGCCCTGAAGCGGGAAAATCAGCCTTTAATTTCAACCACCTGTTGGGCTCATTGTGTTCTCATTCATCATCGAGCAAGGATACGTGAGTATTGCGTTTAGCTATCAAACACAATCTACAACTTTAATTTCTAATGTGATTAATGTAGCATCGCTCGCACTGTTAAGTTTGTCATTTGATTTTTCCGCTATTTAATTGATATTGATTTTCTTTGCTCCTCTGGATTTGTGGATGTTTCCCCGGTGACACCGGCTTTCGGCCTCTGTCTGCCAAACAGACCCGGTTTTGTTCATTAAATGTTCTGATCTGCCTTTGCTTTTTATGTTTTATTTATTATACTTAAAATAAATTTGTAGGCTATATTCGTTTATTTCGGGTTTTTTTTTTTTTTTCACAAATGTATGACTTTTGGAAGTGCAATTTGATTAAATGCAGTTTTAATAAAGTTGAATTAACGAAACTTTGTCATTTTTACTCTTCAAAGTGTAGGCTACACTTGCAGGTGTTGATAGCCCTATTAAATAAAAATATAGATAAACAATAAACTATAAAAGTATATAATTATCTAACAAAATGCACCATATAAAAATATTGTCAGAACGTCGTCTCTCAGTTGCTGAATGTCGCGCAACAACGTTGCTACAGCCCTGTCACGTCTTACAATTCTACGTTGTTACAATGTTGCGAGCACGTAGACAGCGACGTTGCCATAGCAGAAATGCAACGTGCCAGAGACGTTGCCACAACGTAAATGTGTTTGCTGGGAAACTAATTGAATCTTCATTTTACAAAAATATAGGTATTTGATAAACGAAATGTAATAATGTTATGTAATGAATATATAATCAATGTAATATTAATAAAACACTAATTTAATTAGCCTACAAAAATCGGAACACTATTATTTCTGGAAGGAGAAGCTTATAGACCAACCAACAAACCTGACACATTTTTTAGAAATAGCAAAAAATACATTCGTCTTATTTTTTTCAAATAGGCCTATTAAAACACAAATTCATACGGCATTCTATTGGTTATATCAATATTTAGTGTTATTCAACACTTTTTCTTGTTTAATAACTCCTCATATATGAGCATAAGAATTGGATTAAATGATCCGTGCTGAATTCGTCTGGTCTGACTCAGTTCATCATTGATTGGGAGAGAACAGTTCAAACTTACTGGCTGTGGAAATCAGCGGGCGTGTCTCATTATACTATAAGCAAAACGCCGTAAAATAGCACGCGCTCTGTGCAACCAAAACGGCGTTTTTTACGGCGTCATATGGCGAGTTGAACGGCGTAAAAAGCGGCGCTTTCCATGCACACTAAAACGCCGTCAAATACGGCGTCATTGACGTATTTCGCGCGTCTTTTACGGCGTTTGTAATTACAACGGCGTATTTTACGGCGTCCAATACGGTTTAAAACGCCGTATTTGACGGCGTTTGACTTTAAACGCGATTAGCCTATGGCGTATTTCTGACCCTCTTGGCTTGCGATATAGATCAGCCCGGAGATGCGCTTGACGCCGAATGGCGGGTTTGGTGATTCCCTGGATGTTATCGCGCAGAACTTTACGGTGACGCTTCGCGCCTCCTTTACCGAGCCCTTTCCCGCCTTTGCCTCTTCCAGACATGATTTTCCCAAGATCGTTAAAGTGGTCAATTAAAAAGAAAAACGGACGATGAGTATCAGTATTGTTGAAGGGAGACAATTTATACTTGCTTACAGGACCTGACTGAAACCAGCGATGCGTCACATGCCCCTCCCCCAAAATATGGAGCGCGAAACATTTAACCGCCACCCCAATTAGGAGTCTTTCCCTGGTTTTGAAAATATTTCATAATACTAATTTCTCAGATTATGTTATTTACAGTATACCGTTGGCTGAGAATTAACAGTGCTGTTCTACAAGCTCAGCAAACAAATTAAACAAAGGGGAAACGACATCAAATCACAATACTGTTTATAGTAAAATTGTGAACAGTGGCATCTGTGATATTTTTCTATTTATCCCTCTCTCTCTCTCTCTCTCTCTCTCTCTCTCTCTCTCTCTCTCTCTCTCTCTGTGTGTGTGTGTGTCCTGGTAAACCCTTCATTATAGTGACAAAATGTCCCCACAAAGATGGTAATATCTGAAATGTTCTTTCTGCTTAATGAAAATATGGAAACATTTATGTTAATAACTGGATGTCTGATCCAAATGCCATAAACTCTGATCAGATGAAACAGAAATGGCAGATTTAAATTTTTAGGAAACAGTAATACAGTGAAAGTCTGAAAATACACACTTATCGCATATGCCTTGTTTTCCCCTCATAATTGCCCACACTTTTATTTTAAAAAGGATACCACTACACAAAAATCTAACCCTAACCCAGCAAAAACTCGTTGAAAAGACGACATTGCCAGTCGTCTAAACAACGTTAAAATTTGGTTGAAAAGTGAAAAGACGTCTTTTTCAGGTCGTTGAAAAGACGACACTAAAATTACGTCCCAATCGCGTCTAAATTAGGTTGTAAAGTGAGTTGAAAAGACGTCTTTTTCAGGCCTAATTTCAACCGTGAATTCATGATTATATTTAATATTCATAATACGAACATTCACAAAAGAGTTTATAAAACCATTTATTGACACATCAAATACATCTTTCACATAAAAACACTTTCCTGATCACATCTTAAGCCTGCATTTGATCAAGCATACCCTAAAAAAGTTATATTGTGAAATATAACTAAATAAAAATAACTTTTCTTACATATACATGTAAATATACAGTATAAAGTGTGTAATTTATTCCTGTGATGCAAAGCTGAATTTTCAGCATCATTACTTCAGTCTTCAGTGTACATGATCCTTCAGAATTCATTATAATCTGATTATTTGATTCTCAAGAAACATTTATGATTATTATAAGTTGTACAGCTTCATATTTTTGTGGAAACTACGATACAGTTTTCAGTATTCTTTGAATAGAACTTTCAAAAGAGCGACATTTATTTGAATCATTATTTTTTAATTTTTTTTTAAAGTTTTTACTGTGACTTTTGGTCAAATTAATCTATCTTTTCTGTATAAACATTTTTTCAAAACAATAAATCTTTAAAATATTGAAAATGTTTATAAAACAGAACAATGACCAATTATAACCACATTAGAAAACAGTAAAGGGATAGTTCACACAAACATTTTAATTCTGTCATTAATTACTTACCCTCATGTCGCTCCAAACCCATAAGACTTTTGTGGAGAGCACAAATGAAGATATTTTTAACAGAAGCCTTGTGTGCGCAAACAATTACGTCTTTATTCACAAATGATGTATCTCCGACGCATGAGATGGCCGGCTCTCGCCAACACAACCCTGATTAATCGTGGTGCTCCGTGAACATGTGTCAGAGATGTATATTTTGTGAATACAGATGCCATGCCGTGGTTTTTTTTTTTTTTTTTGCACACACAAAGCACTCACTTCGCTTCATAAAGTTGAGGTTAAACCACTGGAGTCATATTGATTATTGCTATAATGTCTTTACTACCTTGAAAGTTGTAGTGGCATAAACTGTGAAATGGAGGGACAGAAAGCTCTCAGATTTCATTAAAAATATCCACATTTGTGTTTCAAAGATGAACGAAAGTCTTAAATGTTTGCAACGACATGAAGGTGAGTGATGAAAATGTTTGGTAATGTTTGCCGCATTAGGTAAATCAGTTCCTCAGGGGCACGAGTAGATCTCTTCCTGATCTCTGATCTTCTCCTTCCACCATCCCAGTCCTGGATTATTGAGCCACGACAGAAGTTTCCACTTTGAATGCTTTAGCCTGCCTGTTTTTTCTCTAGCATCTAAAGTGAGAAAGAAAACAATAACCAAAATGTAAATGTAAAAAAAACAATGGTTGTCCAAAATGTGAAGTATACACTTGAGTTTTCCCTCTACATATTTGTGCAAGATTTCAGTCATAGATAAATTGTGAATGTTTACTAGATTAGACATTACCTGTCCAGTGACGTATGTTTATGCTGAAATATAATATTGGTTTGTGAATTGGTTTGGTTTGTTAAAATCACCTATCACATGTCATTTTGTAGCGAACTGTCTCGTGTGATTAAAGTTTTGAGCCTCAGAACTTCCGATAACATAGTGAGTTTTTAGGGAGCGAATGTTTCAGTGCACTGTAAGGATTTTGTGATTAAGACGGCCTTTAACCACTGACTACTGAGCTAGAGACCTGAGTGATATGCACCCAGAGTTATGCACCTTGATTAGCTTGTTCAGGTGTGCTGGTCTAGGTTGGAGTAAAGCTCTGCATGTAAGTGGACCTTGAGAACAATGTTGATATCTCCTGCAATATGTTCTGAACTTACAACACTGGTGTCTAGACCAAAGTCCTGCAGAGTTTCTGGTGGTCCTGGATCAGCCGCTCAGGTCTGCTTAATTGGGTTTGGAGCTAAACTCTGTGATCAGGACTAGATGGCAAACAATACTGTAAAGGGGAGAAGACCAACAATATTATTATGTTATAAATAATTTGTTCTGTGTTCATCTGCTTACCTGTACAAAGTATGCATCATGAATAAGCGGTATTGAATTTGATCTTTTAATTACACTGTTTTACTACATTAATACTAACTATAAACCTGATAAAAATGACTGGTGGGCAATGGAAAGCCTCCAGGTGGGCGTAATGGTGTGACGTCACGTGATAACTATGAATTAACCATACAGTGCCTACTTTTAGAATAAATAAATTAGCTTATTTCCATTCATCCATTGACCAATAGGCCTATTTCACAAAAATGGCCGCTGAGACCGGAAGTAGGGTAAACTCTTTTCCGGTGAAAGCGCTAGCAGTAGCAGTCGGAGGTAGCCTGGGTTTCCCCATACTGCCTTGCACGCAGCGCGATTCTATTCACGCTGCTAGGCAGTCTGGACACCATGGGACAATTTTTCCCCTGAAAAAGGGAACCAATCACAGAACGGGGAGGGAGCAGCAAGATGATGACGACACCGAAGCAGTTTGTTTATATCAGACTCGACGTTACCTTCTACCCTCATGTTTATCTTTCACAAACGGTAATATTCGCTAAACGCCATCGTGTACAAATAAATCTTTGACCCATCGTCTTTTTCCTCATCGAATTTCTCTCACTCTACATACGTCATCTGGTATAATTGAACCGATTGGCTATGAGCTACATACAGGCGCATTTGATAGACATTCATAGCGCCCAATAAACGGCTCTGGGCATTCGTAAACCACGCCTCAAATACGAGAAAATGCGCACATAGTTCCCAGACCAAGTCTCAGTGAGACTTGGTCTGACGTTAGCCAGGCTAAGTCGGAGGACAAATGCGGAGACTAAAAGCGGCCAGTCCTGTTGCGTACCTTTTTATGTTTGCACTCATAGAAGAAACAACCCTAATTATAATTGCACAGCTTTCCTTGTGAAGAAATGTTGAAAAAGCGCTGGATTTGGGCTATACCGAGAGAAGAGGGGCACTTTTTTGTGTGTTACGCACATCACGGAGGATGAAGTCTGTGTAACTTACGATTCTACGAGAGTCCGGTCGTAGATATCTTACACCGCAGGCCGTGCTTTGCAGGTTTTCAAACTAAAATTAAGACATTTATTACACTATTTGAGAAATGTAAGCATATTTACAACATTAAAATTATGAACAGTGAATTTAAGATAGAAGGACAGGGGGGAACCCTGATATTGACGGAAATCCGTCGTATACTCTCGTAGCGTCTGAGAACTTTAATCTCTGTATATATATTATGAAGTGTATTACTGAATATAAAATTACATACATTATGATATATTAGTAAATATGTCTCACATTTTTAAATATATGAAAATTCTTTGTATTATTCACTATATTGTAATATTAACACAATATATTATTCTGTATATTTTCAAATATACTGTTAAACCATTCAATATATTGATCATTCATATATAGGGAAATATATTTTCTTTTCATAAGGGGACCCGACAGTAAAATGTGATTTTGTAACATCATGATTTTTTAAAACATGTAATATCATTCACCTCTGTTATTTTTATTATTATTTACCTAATTTCATTATTAGACCTACTAGCAACATTAGGTCAAATTCACTGTAATGATGTACAATTCTTAGTTTCAAGGTGGTAATATGAAAAATGAGCCATAATCTAGTCACTAGTGGAAGATTGCTGCAATCTCCGGGACAAACTAACACTTAATAACATGAAATTTTAACAAAAGCCACTAGATTTCAAACATAGCCTACAATCAGACATCATTTCTATTTATTTATTTGTTTTGTTTAGCTATAGTAAGTGTGAGCTTAGTCATCAAGTGTCATGCCATTCAAATGAATAGAACTTTTTTTTTATGCAAGCAAACGTCAAGAATAATTTGTAACCTTTGTCCAATTTAGATCTTGTCACAGCTCCCTGAAAACTATCAACAAAACGGACAACACCTGCTATTCTTACTTTTGTCAGATATATTAATGACAGAGAAAACAAGCTGTTCACAGTCCATTTTGAGAATGAACGGCGATCGTAGCGGGCGGCTGCGCGACCGGAAGTATCGTTACCCTACTTCCGGTCTCGGTCGCCATTTTGTGAAATAGGCCTATTGTCAGAGCCCGTCTACAGAGAGCCTTGGCACTTCCTATTAGCCCCATTGTATCGATCTTGGTTGCAGTTCCATTAGAATTCCACTGGAGGTGATCGCGGGCGAGTGCAGAATGAATGGGAGTCTATGGGGCTAGACGGCTAAATGTGTCTCTTTCACCTGATTGCCGTTGAGAAATCTCAGATTTTATTGTAGGTTTTGCAAGTTCAACATGGGTTATAGGTCGAAAGTTGAATGAACGAGTACTTATTTCTTTTCGATTTCTTACAGGTTGAGTTGTTGCCCATAACACGCTAGCATTCTGCTAATGACATCAGCATTCTGACGTCATTGACATTTTAAAATACTTTTTAAACCAAATAAGTGACTCTAAAAAATCTAACACCCAGCAATGTGTAATTTCTTTGCATCTCCTTTCGAATACAAGATTCAAATTACTAGACAAAAAATTATATCCTGAGAAAAGTGGATTTTGAGGGTTTTTCGCCATAGACCTCCATTCATTCTGCACTCGCCTGCGAGCGCCCCCGCATGGACAGACGTGTTACTGCAGCCAGTCCAGAAACCGAAAGTAAGCAGAGAGTGCCAATTCTCTTCCTATTAGACATTCTCTGCTATTGTCAGCAAAACCTTTACAAAACTATCAAAATATCTCATCTACACATAATATGTGATTACAAGCCCAAACTTACAGCTCAAGTCTATAGTTAACCTAACGTTACCTCTAAGTTAGTTAGCTAGATGCTAACGGACTTTTTCGAAGACACTAAACCATTTCTATAAAGTAAATATTCAATGGAAGCGAGTGATTTACATGAAAGAAAGTCTCAGAAACATTTGTATGTACTATTTGTGTAATTTTATGGATTGAACTTACCTTAAAAGTAGTTAAAACAACAGTGAGAGTCGTAGTTTCGCTGATTGTCAGTTGAGCTGCCGTCTCGTTTCCATGGTAACACCCTCCTCCGCTCCAGTTCAAATGCGGCTTGAATGTTCAGCGCGCGCGCCCATTAAAACACGTAGAAGTCACGCAGCATTTACATACACTTAGATTGATGGAGTGAATTATTTGATAATCAGCTAAAATATCATGAAACCTGATGTATTAAGTGGATAGTAGGCCTGTGGCCATGGCAAACTGTAAATGGAATGAAAAAAATAAAAGCATTGAAAATGTAAAACAATGTTTGAAGTCATTTATATAGTAGGCTACATTATAATACAATATCGCTTTATATTCATCGTAAAAAAAAAAAAGAGAGAAATTGTCTCGTTTATAGTCAGTGATGTGGCTCTTAAAAGAGCCGTTGGGGAGTGACGCGCGTGCACAGCGGTGGCGGCGGGTTTAAGCGCGCTCTCCGCGGATGCGGCGCGCCAGCTGGATGTCCTTGGGCATGATGGTGACTCTCTTGGCGTGGATGGCGCACAGGTTGGTGTCCTCGAACAGACCCACCAGATAAGCCTCGCTGGCCTCCTGCAGGGCCATGACAGCGGAGCTCTGGAAGCGCAGGTCCGTCTTGAAGTCCTGGGCGATTTCTCTCACCAGCCGCTGGAAAGGCAGTTTGCGGATCAGCAGCTCGGTGGACTTCTGATAGCGGCGGATCTCCCGCAGAGCCACGGTCCCGGGCCGGTACCGATGGGGCTTCTTGACGCCGCCGGTGGCGGGCGCGCTCTTCCGCGCTGCTTTAGTCGCGAGCTGCTTCCTCGGGGCTTTGCCGCCGGTGGATTTACGAGCGGTCTGCTTGGTTCTGGCCATCGCTGGAGTTTCTTCTCTTTCGGTCCTGCTGGAGCTGGAATAAATGCTTTCTGTTACTCGCCTCCTGCTTTTATAACACTGGACCGTCTCGAGCTCACAGTGTCGCGATGATGCAGAGGCTTGTGATTGGCTAATGTGTGTGACGCGCTTATGACTGCTAGCCAATGACTGCGCGTTTCCTCTTTTCAAGCAAGCGGAGGGTTTCCCGCTCAAGACGCTTTGTTCAGTCCTGGACTATTTCATCATTCAGTGTAACACAGACATCCATAGGCTTTATTATTATTTTGATTTGTTCTGAAATGCTCGCCTTAATTCTCAGTGGTTTTGCAGATTTTGGATTAGATCAAAATCACATTACAGTCAGTATAAAAGCTCTGCAGCCAGATATGAACACACACACACACACACACACACACACACACACACACACACACACACACACACACACACAGGATCATTCAGTAGAGCAGATATTAAAGGGCAAAAGACCCTCAGTAACACTGATCAGTTTCTGTTACTCTGGAAATCTTCTGAAGCGATGTATAGTTTTTGATATTGGATAATCAATTAACCCTGGCCTCCAGGCGACATAGTCTATTTTAGTTTATTTTTATTAAAACGAGACACTTTATTTATTTATTGGTCAAACCTTTCTCAGGGGAGAAATACTGATCAATGAAAGTGCATAAAGTGGTCACATGACCCACAGGACTCCATTCTGTGTCTAGTTTCAGCACATGTGCACAGGTCACATGACTCCATATTCTCCCATTGAAAAAAAATGCATTTTTTACTCATTTACTCAACCCACATAAAATATGAGTCACCTTCACTGGTAAGTAACGAAGTATTTTAAAGAACTTTACATTATGTTTCATCAAATGTTTTAGAGGATAGAACAAAAAACTGTTTCCTCAAGGACATACTGACCAGACATACTGTTGGGATACAAATACATTATAAGGAAAAGGGTTAACGTTATCGAAATATATTTTTGCATGATTGTGTAATTCACTTAGAATAGTAATTCACATACTAAATCTGCACATATTATGATCTACACATTTTCTATAGCACCTAAAAAGGTATAAAACAACTGCAGTCGATGTGATGAGGAAGAGGAGGATATAGTGACAGTGAATCCTGCAGGCAGAGAGTGAAGATGAGGATGATAACTTGATATGATGGTGTAAGGGGGTTACAGTTTTCAGACCCAGGACCAGATATGATGAAAGAAGACCAGGAGTCGTGAAGTTCAATCAAATAAGTAAAAGTTTACTGAAGAATAGTTTGCAGTTAAATTGGTAGAGCCAGCGTCAAAGTCTCACGAGGAGGTCACAAGCTAACTCTACCTTACACACAATCTTACACCAATTATACCATTTCCAAGGGCATTCTTTACATATTTGCTACTTCTGATTGGCTAAGAGAACAAAGTGTAAACAATTCTACACTTATAGATAGACAGTAGGGTACATTGACATTAATCAAGATAATTGTCGTCCGAGTCCCTGAAGGTTCGATGTTGACCTCGGAGGTCGTCGAGAAGGGTCCTGAGATCTGCTGCTATATCACGAGACCTGCACAGAATATGCAGCGCATACACAAAAGCACAAAGAGAAAACAGTTCTACCAAGGTTGTAGAGAGCCTGAGCTCATTGTTATCAGGACAGACTACCCAAAACATACTGATAACACCTTCCCTCCTCAGAAAGAAGTACAGATAATATTCACTTTATTCTCTAGAGAAATACACATGAAAGAAACACAATTCTGTGAACTAACTGTGAACTAGATCATATAAGTCACGTAGAAGTTGACCCCTGTAACCTCAACTTGGTCAGCAGAAAACAGACGCAGAGCTATCTGATGGGCCTTTGCCCTCTTCTATTAGTTATTATCTGTTTTCCCAATACAAAGGGCCTGTTCTCAAGGTCCTCGTCCAGGGCAATACAGATTAGTCACAGACACCATAATGCAAATATATGAGCATAACTGCTGACAACAAAATAGGATTAAAACATATATGAATCACTCGTGAGCATAGTTAATGATAATAAAACTTGATTCGTATTTGTTATAGGAATAATGTAAAAACTCAAAAGGATATATATTGATATAGTGAAGAGGCAAGGGATTCTGACCCCAACCCTTCAATGTTTTGGTAATAATTGTGTTCATCTAAGGTAAAATGTTGCCTGAGAGCAACAGCTGGATATGAAATGTTACTTATTAAATATGTCATACATTAAAAACTGGTTAAGTGTTTTTGTTGAAGTGTCTAGTTAAAGAAATTAAGGTTTTCAATAAAACATTTATTTTTTTCTATGTGAAAAGGTCAAACGTTTTAATTTATCCTTGCTGGTACCATGTTACAACATACTTTAAAGGCCTATTTATACTTCTGCGTCGAACTGTCGCCGTAGCTACGTCGTAGGCTGTGTGTAGCGCGCGTACCCTACGGCGTACCCTGACGTGCACCTCTCAAAAAATGTAACAACGCGTCAATTCTACGCGGACACAAGCGCTGTGATTGGTCTGCCAGAACCCCTCCCTCGGGGTTTCACATGCTCCCTAGGTGCGCGTCAACGCGGACAACGACACAGAAGTATAAATTAAAACCAACACGTTGCCTACGGCGTATAGGCTCCGGCGTAGGTCCGACGCAGAAGTATAATGAGGCCTTAAGTTTATATTGACGTTACAGTGTGCAATTTTAAGCAAAAAAAAAAAACACCAAAAATAACTTTGATATATTGCACATCATGAAATTTTAATGAGGAAGATGGGTTGATGCCCGATTAGATTTCTAGTTTTGTTAGAATAGGCAAGCAATTTTTATCCTCAATCTGTTGAGATTATGATATTTATAGTTATGAACACAGAGAAGCGCTCTCTGCCAGACGGAGTGAGTGGCTCTGAAAAGAGCCTTTGGTGGTCGGCGAGCCCGAGCGCTTATTTGGCCTTGGCGGGCTTCTCGGTCTTCTTGGGCAGCAGCACGGCCTGGATGTTGGGCAACACGCCGCCCTGAGCGATGGTCACTCCGCCCAGAAGCTTGTTCAGCTCCTCGTCGTTGCGCACCGCCAGCTGCAGGTGCCGGGGGATGATGCGGGTCTTCTTGTTGTCCCGAGCGGCGTTTCCAGCCAACTCCAGGATCTCCGCGGTCAGATACTCGAGCACAGCCGCCAGATACACAGGAGCTCCGGCGCCGACGCGCTCGGCGTAGTTGCCTTTGCGGAGGAGC
Source organism: Leucaspius delineatus (assembly GCA_023718395.1). NCBI lineage: Eukaryota > Metazoa > Chordata > Actinopteri > Cypriniformes > Leuciscidae > Leucaspius > Leucaspius delineatus. The sequence continues at coordinate 67,133,170 of CM043355.1, forward strand.
CTGTGGACACGGCCGACGGGGAACTGCAGCCCTGCCCTGGACGAGCGAGTCTTGGCCTTCGCTCGAGCTTTGCCGCCGGTTTTGCCTCTGCCGCTCATTCTAACAGTCAGTTTCTACAATCCTCAAGGCCTATTTATACTTCTGCGTCGAACTGTCGCCGTAGCTACGTCGTAGGCTGTGTGTAGCGCGCGTACCCTACGGCGTACCCTGACGTGCACCTCTCAAAAAATGTAACAACGCGTCAATTCTACGCGGACACAAGCGCTGTGATTGGTCTGCCAGAACCCCTCCCTCGGGGTTTCACATGCTCCCTAGGTGCGCGTCAACGCGGACAACGACACAGAAGTATAAATTAAAACCAACACGTTGCCTACGGCGTATAGGCTCCGGCGTAGGTCCGACGCAGAAGTATAATGAGGCCTTCACAGTGGAAGGGAAGAGAATGAAGAGCAGCGGCTCCACACCCTGTGTTTATACGAGAGAGCCCGTCGCCCATTGGCTAAGAGTCTGATAGCATTTCAACCAATCACTGAACTCCCCTACAAAGCCCCACCCCCCTTTCTGGCGGGAATATTTATGCAAGTTTTTGACAAAATAGATGAAACCATTGAAATATTTGTGGGAGAATATTCAAATAGGTACAATAATATATATTATAAAAGTACTTCACCCTCGTCACCACCAGGGGCGTAGTTTGTGGGGGGGTTGGGGGGGAGATAACCCCCCCAATATTTAAATCTATGCATTACAACCCCCCCAATATTTATACCATGATCACATGAAAAATATGCAGACCCAAATTTCAACCCCCCCAATGTTCAAACCAAATCTACACCCTTGGTCACCACACACTATATTCTGCGCAGATTGGCCTGATACTGTACAGTATTGAGTTCATCACTGCTTATTGTTTCTATTGTGTGTGTGTGTATGTGTGTGTGTGTGTGTGTGTGTGTATTTATATTTTGTAGTGTTATACATCTTATTTGAGCTGATCAGTGTCTGAACCACTGATCTATATAGAATGACATTATATGTCATTATATAGATCAGTGGTCTGAACCCTCATTAGCTTTTTGGCCTTTTTATTATTTGCATAAAAATGGTTTGAGTTTCCAATACTAAGTGACTTATCTTAGTTTTACATTGTTCAGATTGCATGAATCCAAGTAATCTAAAGACAGATATGGGCTATTTGCGTTCAAAATAAACAAATGATTAAACTACACGAGAGTTTTGCTCTTTACTCGGAGTCAGTGGGTGGCTCTAAAAAGAGCCTTTGATGTGATGAAGCACAGGAGGGGTTTATCTCTTCTTGGGAGGTCCTCTTTTAGGCTTGGCGGCTGGAGGCTTTGCCGCCTTCGGTTTCGCCGCCTTGGCCTTCTTCGGGCTCTTGGCGGCTTTCTTCGCGGCCGCGGGCTTCTTCGCCTTCTTGGGGCTCTTCGTCGCCTTCTTAGCGGGCTTGGCGGCGGGTTTCTTGGCCTTCTTGGGTGACTTCTTCGCGGCTGCGGGCTTCTTTGCTGCGGCGCTCTTGGGCTTCTTGGCGGCGGCGGGTTTCTTGGCCGCGGGCTTCTTCGCTTTAGGAGCCGCTTTCTTGGCCGCGGGCTTCTTCTTGCTCTCGATTTTCTGCTTGTTGAGCTTGAAGGAGCCCGAGGCGCCGGTTCCCTTGACCTGCACCAGAGTCCCTTTAGTCACCAGGCTCTTGATGGCGATCTTGACGCGGGAGTTGTTCTTCTCCACGTCATAGCCGCTGGCCGCGAGCGCCTTCTTCAGCGCGGCGAGAGACACGCCGCTCCTCTCCTTGGACGCGGACACCGCTTTGACGATCAGCTCGCCGACGCCGGGTCCTGCTTTCTTGGCTTTCGCAGCGGACTTCTTCTTGGGCGCTTTGGCCGGCGCGGCAGCGGCCGGGGCGGGGGCGGTTTCTGCCATAATCTCTCTCTCTCTCCGATCGGATAATCTGCAGCTTTCACACACGGTCTGCTGTCAGCAGTGAATGAGGAGCGCACGAGCGGCGCTGCGCCTTTAAACAACACATGAGAACCTCGTAGACTCAACCCGCGCGCTCGCTGTCTGTGCGCGTCCACGAGCCGCGGACTCTTGTGTTTTCTTCTCTTACATTTGGGCCAAAACTCGAGCGATTAAATAGTTTTTCTCAGTCAAAACAAAGTGAACAGCAAGCAGAGGTTTTGGGCTTTCATTAGAGACTAAAATAAGCGAAGAGGAAATGTTTATTTTGACTCTATCAGATCAAATCCAAGGCGAGCATCAGCCGCGGGGAAAAGCCGCGTGTAAATTTGATGGAAAGTTTTACTGTAAAAGAGTGTAAAAGTCTGAAGGCGTCCTCTGTGTGTTCAGCAAACAGTCTGAAAGAGGCTTTAATGAGATCAGCATCAGTCAGGGTCGAGGGGAGGCTTTGGTACTGATGGTGTTTTGGGCCGCTTGAAGCACAAGAACATCATCCCGAGTCTGCCTGTGACTCTCATCTCTGGCCTTATAATTTGTCATTTGTTTCTCAGTCTTCGGCTTGTGAATGATGATTGTGTTAAAGCTCTGAATGAGTTTCTCATTTAAAGCAAGTGCCTTAAAAACAACTTATTTTTCTCCCTATTTCTTATTTCTCTCCGTGTTCCAGCTTGTACTTTTCTGGATAGTCTTTGAAACTATGTATTGCATTTCTCATGTCATTGCCTCCTCAAGATTATTTCCTACATAAGTCTATGTGGATAAAATCATCTGATAAAGGAATGAATGTAATAAAGCACAGGTCACTCATTGTAATATTCTGATTTAACCACTATTAAAATGTAATTCATAAAACAGTCATAATATTTACTTTGTTTGATATATTTGCACAGATGTTGGGGTTTTGGTCAGACTATTTAGGCCACTAGTTTTCCGACCCAGGAATATATTTTTCTTACTCTTGTTCTTGTGGAAAGAAATACACTCATGACACACAGTAATTATATAAAACATATTTTCCTCATTTCACTATATTAATGCGGATATTTTGTGATTCACATGTAAAACCAAACAAAAACTCCATCTCTCTTTAACTCTGAACCAAAACTGAGAAACTTCCAACCTAAAATAACAAACTTTAGACATTGATGCACTTAAATTGCTATAATTTTGCTACTGAAACTGATTAAACAATGATAGAGTTATTTTATTCATAAACCAACAGTATTATTGTTTCCAGCTTTGTTCGGTTGGACTGAGATTTTGACGACATCAGGGACACGAGGTTTTAGGGATCCAATCATTCATTTTTTGTTTTGTCTTAATTCCCCAAATGGGGTTGGTATGTTCCCATGGCCCTATGTTCCCACATTTTTAGAATTTTTTTTTTTACTGAAAATTTTTAAAATTAGGCCCATGTTCCCACAGCTCTATGTTCTCTCATTTAACTATGTCCTCTATGAAGTGTAGGTTTTAGTGCTTGTGCTGGTACAGGGATAGCCCAATTACAACCCAGACAAGTCTCCCTCCTGTGAGGGGTAGGTTTAGGTAGGTTAGTGTAAGTGACTACCAAATTGGGAGAAATGGGGATAAAATCTGATGCAAATTGATGATAAAGGAAATGTGGGAACACAGGGCCTAATTTTGGAAAGAAAAAAAACTTGGAAATGATGGAACATAGGGCTGTGGGAACATAGACGTGCTCCCATGCATATTACACAATTACTGAAGCTTAATGTTGAACTCGATGCACTTTTCAGAACTGGCTCTATAAATATCACCAGCCAGTCAGATTTCTTACTAGTTTATTAAAAACAAAAATTACATTTATTTTTCTATGACCTTTATTGTGTGTCAGATATGTGCAGTAAACAGACTAGCATGTTATATTATATATAAGTAGGTCAATATAAGCTTGCTGGTCCACAGATATAAAGCAGAAAGACATTTTAAAATGACTAAATTATAGATAATAATGAAAAGCAAAGGCACGATCTAAAGCAAACAGAGGAAGAAAGTCCTGCAGTAAAACACACATGAACAGTCCCATATTCCTGTCAGTTTGTTCTTGTAGAGCCTAAATGTGCAGGACTCCCGATAATGTTTCTTGCGTAAACTTTATGATGCATGAAATGCATATTTTATCTAAATTTGTGATTTGGCGACCCTACAGTTACACAGATGGATGTGTTTAATGCTTAGAAAGGCTGGAAAACAACATCGTATTATGAAGATATTTTGATAAAGAACGAAAGCAGTGTTTTAACTTTAACAAATAATTGATCTCAAAATTCTCTTTTTCGCTAGTGTCTTAAAAATTATTTGTATTACATGTGCTGAGGTATAGGCCGTTAATTTCTTACACATAAATATTAATTCCACTGAAATATTTGACATGGAAATGTGAAGCCTGTAAAACTGGTGTGTAAGTCATGTTCCTCTAGATTGAGCAGTTTAGAGCTGTGATAGTTTGACATCTTTACAAACAATCAAGCAGTTTCTGTGTATATCGCTTTATGTGAGTGAACTGAACATCCATGCAGATTAAATAAACTTATAGTTGGAGATGTAGGTTCATTTGTTATGCTGAAATATGGAGGATTATAAATCTGTAGTTTGAGAATTTATGGCAATTTGTTGTAGATCAAACTATGATCGTTAAGATGTTTCACTGCCACAGAAACTAAACGTGTGAGATTTTAACTTTCTATAATCATGTCAAAATATGTTTCAACACTTAAAACAGTTCAAGGTGCATATATATATAAATAAGTTTTGCAAGCATGAGCTCTTTCTAGGATAAAGTGTGTGGCTCTTAAAAGAGCCTTTGTGTGCTCGCCTCCTCGGCTCTACTTGGAGCTGGTGTACTTGGTGACGGCCTTGGTGCCCTCAGACACGGCGTGCTTGGCCAGCTCTCCGGGCAGCAGCAGACGCACGGCGGTCTGGATCTCTCTCGACGTGATGGTGGAGCGCTTGTTGTAGTGAGCGAGACGAGACGCCTCACCGGCGATGCGCTCGAAGATGTCGTTGACGAAAGAGTTCATGATGCCCATCGCCTTGGAGGAGATGCCGGTGTCAGGGTGAACCTGCTTCAGCACTTTGTAGACGTAGATGGCGTAGCTCTCCTTCCTGGACTTTCTGCGCTTCTTTCCGCCCTTCCCGGCGGTCTTAGTAACGGCCTTCTTGGAGCCCTTCTTAGGCGCGGACTTGGCAGGTTCAGGCATGATGAAGAATGATCTCAGAGCTGACGAGTCAGTGTGAACTCAGGAGCGACTCTGAGGCTTTTATTCGCTGCACTATGCTAATTTACAAGGAGACACGGGGATCTCTGATTGCCTATTTTCATTGGCCGAACCCATAAACTCGTGTTTCATTGGCCGAACGCATATTGGCGGTTAAATGATAACGTTTCGGTTACTCACGTAACCTCTGTTCTCTCTAGAAGAGGGAACGAGTATTGCGTAGTTGCTTACGCTACGGGAAAGCCTTTCTTTCTCGAGATACTGAAGCCAAAAATTATCCTTAATTTTTATAATCTTGTCAACGCAGTGCGGCAGCCTGCAGACCTAGGGCAAGCTTACTAGCGTGCCCATTGGCTGCCCTGCGGCAACTGCAGCAGCCTACCGCTGAGCCCTTGGCGTGACGTCACGACCAATGAGCGCGCTTGGCGCGCTTAATGCGTCACAGCCCGCGAAAAGGGGTGTGGCTTAGCGTATATAAACAGGGCTCGGAGGCTGCTTCTCTGGTTTCTGTCGCATGAAGCGAAATGAGCTCGTGGTGCGAGCACGGCGGGCTACGCAATACTCGTTCCCTCTTCTAGAGAGAACAGAGGTTACGTGAGTAACCGAAACGTTCTCTTACGAGAGGTTCTCTCGTATTGCGTAGTTGCTTACGCTACGGGAACGCCCTTGTCAACGCCGTGCGCGCCCAGCATCCACTGAATGAGTCCCAGGGAGAGCCCGGGGAACGTGATAGCAGAGAGCCGGGCGGCCCGAAGAGGGCTAGCGCCGTACATAAGCACACACTAGGGGGTTAGGAGCGGCACGGCCGGTCCGAACTGACAATTCCCTGCATAGTGCAGCTCAACCAGTAGAGCTAAATCACACAACGTAGCCCGCGCACAGATAGTGGGCTGGCATACGCGAGACTTAGACTGATAACACTTTCGCCTGCAAGGCGGGAACATCCAGGTTGTAAAACCTAACAAATGTGGAGGGGGAGGCCCAGCCTGCCGCTGCACAAATGTCATGAATGGGAATCCCGCTGGACCACGCCCACGACGAGGCCATGCCTCTGGTGGAGTGAGCTCGAACGCCCAATGGGCACTGCAGGTCTTTAGACGCATAAGCAGCAGCAATAGCGTCCACTATCCATCTGGACAGGCTGTGTTTCGAGGCGGCGAGACCCTTGGTGCGCCCGCCAAACGAAACAAAGAGCTGTTCCACCACTCGTTTGACTGAAGACAGTGCTATCAGAAAAACGGTTTTGAGCGTGAGGTATTTCATATCCACAGTTTCCAAGGGTTCGAAGGGATGCGCTTTCAGGGCCTCCAAGACCAGTGAAAGATCCCACATAGGAACCGAGGGGGGTCGCGGGGGGTTCATCCTCCTGGCTCCTCTAAGGAAGCGGATGACGAACTCGTTCCTTCCTAATGCGCGGCCCAGCTCTGAACAGAGAGCGCTGAAATGGCCGTGACATAGACTTTGAGCGTGGAGGGGGACCTGCCCGCGTCCAGTAACTCTTGAAGGAAACACAGTACTCGCGATACCCCACATGTCTGTGGATCGAGCCCCTTAGCAGTGCACCATCTGTTAAACACTGACCATTTCGACATGTAGAGCCGCCTCGTAGAGGGGGCTCTAGATTGTATGATCGTGTTCATGACCCCGTCTGGCAGATCAGCGTGTAATCGTTGAGGCTCCACGCATGCAGAGACAGCGCTCTGGATGGGGATGCCATATCGAGCCGCGGGCTTGAGAGAAAAGGTCTCTCTTCACCGGTATCGGCCAGGGGGCTGAGTCTGCCAGCTGTATTAGATCCGGGAACCAAGCTTGGTTCTCCCAGTATGGGGCTAAGAGGAGCACTGTGTGGCGCGCTTCCCTGATTCTCTTGATGACCTGAGGCAGCAGAGAGACCGGGGGAAAAGCATACAGCGGGCCGCTGGGCCGGGTCTGGGCCAGCGCGTCCTCGTTCTTCGAGAAGAACTCTGGGCAATGAGCGTTGTCTTTTGACGCAAAAAGGTCGACTTTCGCTTTGCCGAAACGGCGCCACAGTGACTGGACTGTTTGGGGGTGTTGAGACCACTCCCCAGGGGGAACGCTGTCCCTGGACAGTCTGTCGGGGCCCTCGTTCAGGTGGCCAGGCACATGCGCGGCTCTCAGCGAGCGCAGAGAGTGCTGAGCCCACACGAGGAGGCGTTCCGCCAGGGTGCAGAGCGTCTGATCTGACACCGCCCTGGCGATTCACATAGGCCACTACCGATGTATTGTCCATGCGGACTAGAACATGGTGACCGTGGAGGAATGGGAGGAAGTGTTTGAGAGCTTTCTCGACCGCGAGCATCTCTAGACAGTTTATGTGTAGGAGATTCTCCTGGTCTGACCAGCGGCCATAGACCGGTCTGCCTTCGAAGAGCGCTCCCCAATCTAGGTTGGAAGCGTCTGTCGAGACAACTTTCTGGTGTGAAATCACTCCCATAGTCACTCCTGTGTGATACCATTCGGCTGCCAGCCAGGGCTGCAGAGCTGAAAAGCAGCTCTGATTCACTCTGACTCGCAAGCCGCCGGCCGCCCAGGCTCGGTGGGGCACGCGCGCTTTCAGCCAGCGTTTAAGCGGGCGCATGCGCAGTAAGCCCAGCTGGAGCGCTGCTGCAGCTGAGGCAATATGCCCCAGGATACGCTGGAATGTCCTCAGCGGAACCCGGCTGCCTATTTGGAGGGATGCGGCGAGGAGGCGGATGCGGCGCGCGCGCTGCTCCGACAGTCTGGCCGTCATAGCCACCGAGTCCAGTTCTATTCCAAGAAGGAAATTGACTGACGGGGCGATAGCGAGCTCTTGGTCAGTGAGCGAGAGACCCAGATCCTCCAGATGGCTGAGAAGCGCTGTTCCGTGAGACACAAGTTCCGTCTCTGACAGCGCTAGAATAAGCCAATCGTCCAGATAATTCAGTATTCGCATTCCCTGTTTTCTCAGGGGAGCGAGAGCCGTGTCCATGCATTTCGTAATGTACGGGGTGCCAAAGACAGGCCGAAGGGCAGGATTGTGTACTGATATACTCGACCGTTGAAGGCGAATCTCAAGAATGGCCTGTGACGGGGAGTTATCTGGATCTGAAAATATGCGTCTTTTAGATCGAGAGAGATAAACCAGTCTCCTGGGCAAATCTGCGCGAGGATTTTTCTGGTTGTGATCATTTTGAACGGCCGTCTCATGAGGGCTTTGTTCAGATGTCTCAGATCTAAAATAGGTCTTAACGCTCCGTCCTTCTTGGGTACGAGGAAGTAGCGGCTGTAAAGGCTCGGCTCGCTTAGAGAAGGATGAACCTGTTCTATAGCCCTTTTGCGCAGTAGCTTCGCTATTTCGGCTTGAAGCAGGTGCGCAGCTTCTGAACTCACTTTCGTCTCCGTCTGTGCTAGAAAGCGCGGAGGGCGACGAGCGAATTGAAGCGAATAGCCGTGTTTTATAGTACTCAGCACCCATTCTGACGCGCCCTGAATAGCTTCCCATGCTTCCGCATGCATAGCTAGGGGTCGAATGGTCTCTGGGTTCAGATCGCCGCGCTGCGCGGGATTGGGGAACCTGTATCAGAGAGGATGGAGCGGCGTGCGCGCCGCTGGTGCTCGAACACGGGGGCTGGTAAACAGTATTGGCCGCAGAGGATGGAGCGCGATTTGCTGACAAACACCCCTGGCGCGAAAGCGGCGTGGGGATTGTAATGTCTAAAAGTGAGTGCGCGTGCACCTGAGCGGGCGCAGAGTTTACACTTATGACACGGCCAGAGTTTGGGAGCTTAGAGGGTGTGCGACCCGAGGTAACTGAATGGCAGAGCGAGCAGCGGGTAGGTGTGAGCACAAAGTTGTGGGCACATTTACTACACTTAGTACTCGAGCGGCTTGTGTCCGCTTTATGAGAGAGCGCTCTATGCGCGTTACCATGGGGACCATGTTTGTGTGAAGCAGTGAGCACATGGGAGTGGGCACATTTTCTACACTTATAACACCCTCGGCTTGAGCCGCTGTTGCCCGGGGTAACCGAGTGGCAGAGCGAGTTACAGGTAGATGTGAGCACAGAGTTGTGGGCACATTTACTACACTTATTACTCGAGCGGCGTGTGACCGCTTTATGAGAGAGCGCTCTGAACGCGTTACCATGGGGACCGTGTTTGTGTGTAGCAGTGAGCACATGGGAGTGGGCACATTTTCTACACTTGTAACACCATCGGCGTTATAGAGCAAATGCTTTGATGGCTCATATGTTTAGACGCTCATAAATACTCAAGCACCATCCTGTGAGATGCGGGTTCGCTTTCTGTATGTAAGAAAGCTGGCCGCGAGCTCGGAGAAGACAGCAGAAAAAATATTTTCTGCCGCCAGAGCCGGATTTGAACACGGTTCTCCAGTGCAGAAGCGTAAAATTCTGCCACTGAGCCACAGGGGCACACATGAGCTTCCAGTTGGTGCGAGCATATGACCGAGCGTCGTGTTTCGGCGTTTGTTTGCAGGCGCGCGTGTATTAAAACAGGCCCGTTTACTGCAGCATTAGTATTTCCAGCCGCCTAACTTAGAGGGGACTGAGAAATATGTATCCCGTGAGATGCGGGTTTGCTTTCTGTATGTAAGAAAGCTGGCCGCGAGCTCGGAGAAGACAGCAGAAAAAAGTTTTTTCTGCTGCCAGAGCCGGATTCGAACACGGGTCTCTGGTGCGGAAGCCTAATGTTCTGCCACTGAGCCACAGGGGCACACATGAACTTCCGGTCAGTGCGAGCATATGACCGAGCGTCGTGTTTCGTTTCGGCGTTTGTTTGCAGGCGCGCGTGTATTAAAACAGGCCCGTTTACTGCAGTATTAGTATTTCCAGCCGCCTGAACTTAGAGGGGACTGAGAAATATGTATCCCGTGAGATGCGGGTTTGCTTTCTGTATGTAAGAAAGCTGGCCGCGAGCTCGAGAGAAGCAAGCAGAAAAAAGTTTTTCTGCTGCCAGAGCCGGATTCGAACACGGGTCTCTGGTGCGGAAGTCTAATGTTCTGCCACTGAGCCACAGGGGCACACATGAGCTTCCAGTCAGTGCGAGCATATGACCGAGCGTTTGTTTGCAGGCGCGCGTGTATTACAACAGGCTCGTTTACTGCAATAATAGTATTTCCAGCCGCCTGAACTTAGAGGGGACTGAGAAATATGCGAGGATTGGAGGAAGTCCGGCCTAAGCGGGACGAAAACACTCTCTCTTCCTCCTTTCGCCGGTGCTCGTGACGTCCGCTCTGATATCCCTTGAGAACGGCGCAGTTGCGCGGCTCGAACAAAGGGAGAGAGAGCGGGAAGATGTCATTATGTGCTGTGACATCGTTTGTTTGCAGGCGTGCGTGTATAACAGGCTCGTTTACTGCAATATAGATATTTCTAGTCGCCTGAGCTAGGAGGGGACTGAGAAATGTGTGAGAAACGGAGGTGGCCGGAGAGTGACGCGCGCGACCGAGACGCGGGGTAGCTTTCTTATAACGTAAAGGAAGCCAGCCCGTGACCGTCTACTTCTGACATCCCTTGTGAGCGGCGCCTTGCGCGGCTCGAACAGAGGGGGAGAGGGCGTGCGTCATCCGGGGGGGGTAGCTTCCTTGTAACGTAAAGGAAGCTATAGCCCGTGACCGTCCGTTCTGACATCCCTTGTGAGCGGCGCCGTTTGCGCGGCTTGACAGAGGGGAGTAACCTGCTGGTCTGCTTCATCCCCTGAGGCGACGGCAGTGCGGGCAGAGGCCGGCCGCTGCGCGTCGGTGAAGGGCGGGGGAGAAGGAGAGAGCGAGGCTCGCGGGAGGGGCTCCGGCGAGCGCTCAGGTATAACCACCGGCTCGGAAGGCCTTTGAGAGCGGCGTTTTTTTCTTACGCGGCCCGGAAGAGGCAGCCGGAAAAGGTGGAGGATCGTGAAACATGGCGAGTCGAGCCCGCAGGGTCGACATCGGCAAGTCCTCACACTGTTCGCAGCCACCCGTGAAGGGCGCGGGCTGCGTGGTCGAAACCCAGGCAGAGAGCGCAGATTATGTGGCGGTCTCCGTCGCTGAGCGCGGCTCTGCACGAGCCACAGGATGAGCGAGGCATTTGCAACAACGCCTCGCGCTCTTTTAGATGCAAAGTGTGTCGCGGGGCGAACACACAAACACATACAACACAGAGCAGTAAAAGGATATATTCGCCGGATAGCGAAGCAGGCAGGGAAAGCTGAAGGCGGCGAAGGCGGCCGGCGTCCTCAGGCTGAGATCCTCGGCGTGCTGGTCGCTTGATTCGACGGCGGCTTCCTCAGAGAGCAGCGATGCGTAGAGCTTCGCTAAAAAGACAGAAATCAGAGAAGCAGCCTCCGAGCCCTGTTTATATACGCTAAGCCACACCCCTTTTCGCGGGCTGTGACGCATTAAGCGCGCCAAGCGCGCTCATTGGTCGTGACGTCACGCCAAGGGCTCAGCGGTAGGCTGCTGCAGTTGCCGCAGGGCAGCCAATGGGCACGCTAGTAAGCTTGCCCTAGGTCTGCAGGCTGCCGCACTGCGTTGACAAGATTATAAAAATTAAGGATAATTTTTGGCTTCAGTATCTCGAGAAAGAAAGGCTTTCCCGTAGCGTAAGCAACTACGCAATACGAGAGAACCTCTCGTAAGAGAACCACACTGAGTTTGTGTAAAACAGTTTACACACTGAAAACCACATCTGTATTTCTTTACAGTGGAGCCTAATTAATTTCCTTGGAAAAACATTGCATAACATAAACATTAATTATTTATGAACATTATTATGTGTAAGTGTTGTAAAAATGACAATTCATGTGTTAACTCATATGGTGTTATGAGTTTCATCATAATATTTAGAAAATGCATTAATGTTATCCCGTATGACATTTTGACTGGTGTCATCACATGATTCTCAGTTAAACCGCTTAAAATACATTGTTTAAAATTGAGATTTTAGTAACAAGTAAAAAACATCCCCATAAAGATAATAACTACTTTGAAGTGCAGTTTTAACCTATTTGAATCTTTTATCAGTTGAAAACCTTATTTGTCACTGGACCATATGCATGAACATGTGAAAGTGAATATTAACTAGACAAGGATTTAAGGATTTCCCTTTGTTTAATTTGCCCAGCTTGTTGAACAGCACTGTTGATTATCAACCAGTACTACTGTAAATCTTTATCTGATTTTTTTTTTTTTTTTTATGTATATTTAATAAATATTTAATATAACACAAGGGAAAGACTCCTGATCGGGGTGGGGGTTAAATGTTTCGCGCTCTATATTCTTCTGGGGGAGGGGCGCTCTATGTGACGCGACGCTGGTTTCTGTCAGGTCCTGTAAGGAAGTATAAAAATCCTCCCTTCAACAACCATTCTTCATTATAACATAACAAACTTCTCGTAATCATGTCTGGAAGAGGCAAAGGCGGGAAAGGGCTCGGTAAAGGAGGCGCGAAGCGTCACCGTAAAGTTCTGCGCGATAACATCCAGGGAATCACCAAACCCGCCATTCGGCGTCTGGCGCGCCGCGGCGGCGTCAAGCGCATCTCCGGGCTGATCTACGAGGAGACCCGCGGTGTGTTGAAGGTGTTCCTGGAGAACGTGATCCGCGATGCCGTCACCTACACCGAGCACGCCAAGAGGAAGACCGTCACCGCCATGGATGTTGTGTACGCGCTGAAGCGGCAGGGACGCACCTTGTACGGCTTCGGGGGATAAACGCCTGAGACCGGAGAACCCGACGGACCAACGGCTCTTTTAAGAGCCACACACTCCCGCACTGAAAGAGTCCTTGATTTAGCAATGTCAATCATCAAGTGATATAAAAAAAAATTACATTTTTTGTACCGATAATTCACTATTAAATTCTTGTATAAAGTTTGACAGTAATGTTTTTTTAAGATTATTTGCTTAGTAAATTACACCGTATACAGATGCTAAAATGTGTTTTACCAAATAAACAAAAGACAATTAGACCAGAAACCTTACCAAAGTAAGCTATGCAATGTTTTTTTCATGCATTTTCCCACTAAAAAATACTTAAAGTTGCTACTCCTGTAGTTTAAGCAGTTTTAAGGTTTCAATGAAGGAATCAATGAAGTTCTGAGGGAAATCTGTTTTTAAAGGGACCGTTATTAGTCTCTTTTCTCCAAAACTCCTTCAAATGTGATTATTTGGGGTTTTAATTAAATGATGGTGCACAATATGTATCTAGAACCACTTATTTAATCAAAATATTACACAAATCAAATAAAAAGAGCAGGAAATGTAACAGCTGTCGTTCAAACCAGAGCCGTTGAAAAACATTGTAATTAACGGCTCTGGTTCAAACATGGGACGGTAGGCGGGGTTATCATTTAACCGCCTGTGATTGGCCCTTGATCCACTCATGATGCTTTGTGTTGTCCAATGAAACACGAGTTTAGGGGTTCGGCCAATGAAAACAGGCAATCAGAAGATCCCCGTGTCTCCTTGTAAATTAGCATAGTGCAGCGGATAAAACCCCCAGAGTCGTTCCTGAGTTCACACTGACTCGTCAGCTCTGAGATCATTCTTCATCATGCCTGAACCAGCCAAGTCCGCGCCTAAGAAGGGCTCCAAGAAGGCCGTCACCAAGAGCGCCGGGAAGGGCGGGAAGAAGCGCAGGAAGTCCAGGAAGGAGAGCTACGCCATCTACGTCTACAAAGTGCTGAAGCAGGTTCACCCTGACACCGGCATCTCCTCCAAGGCGATGGGCATCATGAACTCTTTCGTCAACGACATCTTCGAGCGCATCGCCGGTGAGGCGTCTCGTCTCGCTCACTACAACAAGCGCTCCACCATCACGTCGAGAGAGATCCAGACCGCCGTGCGTCTGCTGCTGCCCGGAGAGCTGGCCAAACACGCCGTGTCTGAGGGCACCAAGGCCGTCACCAAGTACACCAGCTCCAAGTAGAGCCGAGGAGGAGCACACAAAGGCTCTTTTAAGAGCCACACACTTCGTCCTGGAAAGAGCTGATCATGCTTTGTAGAATCTACTGGAAATTTTATCTTCTAAACTAAAGTGTTGTACAATTTATTAGTAGTAATCTTTATATTTATGAATCAATTTTATGTTTCTAGTTTGATACATGTCTCATCCAAAACTAGTGACTTGTTAATTGTTTTTGCTAAAATGACAACTGTAGTTTAGAAGGCTTTTAGATTTAATTATTGGTTAGTTAGGTAACTTATAAGTTATAACGTTAGTCTGATATTTATGAGACTATAGTCAAATAACTGTAAATTAATTTGAAAAAGATAATAGTAAATATTTGGTTATGGAGTTATTTTTTTTAGTTTTGGCTAACTTACTAACTTAAAAACAATTAAACCAGATTAACTACATCACAGCATATATATATATATATATATATATATATATATATATGGGCGTTTCTTCAACTAGGGGCACTTTTAGGCTTGTGAAGTTGAATAAAAAAAAACTTGCTCAAAAGTCACGTAACACAGTCTCATAAATAATTTGTCTAGTTTTAAGGCCTGTCAGAGGACAAACTTAGATTACAAGAGAAGTTAATATTTTAAATTTTTTCTGACCTGCAAGGAACAAATGTCATTTCCACCACATCTCAATATACAGCTGCTATTTAAAAACAGAATAACTTATGCCATTCAAGAATTGTCTAAGATCATTTTTTAACTAGTTTTATCAGTTTTTCCACAATGCACAATAATTATACATTAGTCAATGAGATAAATTAACTGCCCTAAGGACCAAATGGTGAAATGTACACCAGTCACACTGAAATTTAATATTGGTTTGGGCAAGAGCTTATTAGAACATAAATAACTTGAATTTTTATATTAAGTAGAGCATGATCTCGTAAATTGTGAATACATTTTTAATGTGTGATGAGAACTTTTTAAATATTTTTAAGAAATGTGTGTGGTGGTGGAAATGACAATGAATTAACGCGAATGTAGAGAAACAGTAGAGATATTTATTCACACTCAGTAAACTCAATTCACAAAGTCACTGAACATAACCACACCTGTTTTTAGTATAGTGCTGAGTTTGATGTTTACAACTGATTTGTCTCACAGATGAACGGTTACAGTGCATACTGTAAATAACTGACACAACTGATGGCAAGGCAAAAATATATGCAATAAATGATGCAACAAAATTGAATTTTCATTCATCTAAATGAAATCAATTAATATAAAATTATAATTTAGAAATAAAAATAATATTATAATATAAATATAAATATAAAAAGTATTGTAATTTATTATAATATTATAATATAAAAAGTATTACACAAATCTACTCTTGCAATCCATAACAATTGTACTTTGTAACCATAAATGTCATTTCCACCACAGATGGCAGTGTGCTGGAAATGACTGTGCTGGAAATGACATTTCTGTAGTTTTTTTGTGAAAAAAATGGAAGATAGCTTCACTGATTAGCTTTGAATTAATACTTAGTGTGCGACAGCTGTATTTTGTATAAAAAGTAATATTGATGGTGGTCTCACATTAAATACTACAATGTATTTTAATTATTTTACTAGTGCTTAATTTAGGTATATTAATAGTTACCAGATAAGTCATATTTTTAAACTGTATTTTCATTGTTGAAGTTAAAAAGCCTGGGTGTGCGACAAGGAGAAAACAGTGATTTTGACACATATAAGGAGGTTGAAAAGTATGAAAAAATCATAATAGAAAGGTAGTAAAAAGTTTTTAAGAAGGTTTTATTGTTAGTTTGAAAAAGAAAGAGGAATTTGTCCAAAATTAAATGTATTTTTAAAAATTTGACCAAATAAAAGTGCCCATAGTCTAAGAATCACCTATATATATATATATATATATATATATATATATATATATATATATATATATATATGTTAGTAAATTGTAAAAATGGGATTTAAATGGATTGTTGGCCCTGAATCCAGTTCAATCTGTTTATCTGTTTTAGTTCAAATTAACAGCTGGCATAACACATAATATATATATTATTTAGCATGAACATTTATTAAGCAAGACATTATTTGTCACTGGCATTACAGTCATTGCTCATAGAACAACAAATATTGTACTGATAAATTTTATCAACATCTGTGAAATATTATGTATTGTAAATGTAACAAACTGATTCGACACTTGGGTTGAAGATTCACATGCAGCTTTATTGGGTCAATCATAATGGTAATCCATATAACGAGCAAAGGCTCAAATAAACTACAGGACAGAAAACACAGAATACGGGCAGAGAATCAAAAAACAAGACCCAGAAAAACACTCAGAAATTCAGTGTAACAACATTCAAGACTTCTTCTTCTTCTTCTTCTTCTTCTTCTTCTTCATTGGCGGTTGGCATACCAATTTGTTGCATTACCGCCACCAACTGTTTGGGGTGTGGAGCTTCAATGCGGATTTCTACTAACACGTAATAATAATAACAAAAAAAAAAATAAAAAAAAAATAAAGTATATATTCTTGATTATTCTTAAATTCGATCAAATAGCTCTGTTTCTTTAAGGTATCTCATGACAGCTGGCCATGCTGATGGCTTTGATGTAGAAAAGGAAAGTAAACCCTCTACTGATAAATGTGTGTAACCTAATTCTTTAACTTGTTCTAACAATATGATTCGTTCTGTTCTGTATGCTTCACATTCTATTAATATATGCTCTACCGTTTCTCTCCTGTCACAATTAATGCATAGTCCTGTTGCGTGTTTCCCTAAACGATTGAGATTATGATTAAGACCTGTGTGTCCAATTCTTAGCCTTGTGATAACAGATTCCCCCCTTCGTTTCCAACCACCCTGCCTCCTTGTTTTCACTTGTTTCTGTATTTTACATTCAAGACTTTGCAAGGTGTGAGCAGAAACACAGAGCTTAAACGTCGGATTAAACGAGGTAATAACACACAGGTGGAAGAGATCAACCAATAATGAGTCTATAGGGATGGGTGTTGGGAACTGAAGTTCATGAAGGGAAAGCAAGCGAGTCTGATCATCCAGCTGGATTACATTAACATTAAAAGAGATAAACATTAGTACTTTCCTTAAACTTTAAAACAACATGGTTAAAGGTCCCATAACATGCTTCTTTTTGTAGGCTTTAATAGGCCTTAGTGGTCCCTAGTACTGTATCTGAAATCCCTTTCCCAAAATTCACCCTTGGTGCAGAATTATAGCCACTAGAAGCCAGTCCCACAATGTGCTTTTCTGATCCGGATGGAGAAGTTGCAACTCAGCGGCTCCAGCAGGACGTCTCCGAATTGTTAGTTATAGGTAAAATATACCTAAATATATTAGGTAAAATATTATGTCTGGATACTGTACTATATTCGGATGGTTTACGTATACTGTTGTCTTTTCATGTTGCTCTGATTTGCTATCGTTTTAAAGCTGTATTAGCATCTATATCTGTAATATGTGTAGTTTAGAGAAGACTGTAATGTGGCTTATTTTTTAATGACAAAGTTCTCCATGTTCTCGTATACTGAAGTAATTTTACATATAACCAATGATTTACTCCTCAAGAGTTAACTCTACTCAACACCTGCATAATGTGAAATGACTATATATATATAGTATGCAGAGATCTGTAACGTCTGTAATTTATCTTATTACAATTACATCAAGCTCCTCGATCTTGAAATATCGTGCGCGCCATATCACCAACAGGAGAACGGTTATCCAAATAACAAAGAAGTGTACAGCACTCGCGTTAGTGTGTGTATTCACATACATACTTGATGCTATAGACCTTTACATTAGCGACAGTAACTCGGCTGTTAGGTGCATAGCTAATGTTACAGCCACATTCTACGTGTAACAAGCTAGGTAACCATAAACAGTAAAGCAACACAATTATATATCATTAGTTGACTTGTCCGAGGTTTGTAGCTGAGCCAAAGAGAGTTGGTACTGATCCAGACTTTATTTTCAAACGTTCAGCAAGCCCAGCTCTGTATTGGCCCAAGTTGAGGAAACAGTCCTCGGTGAAATGTTGGGCGCAGACATACAAAACTTTGAGAAGTTGAGTCGGTGCATTTCCAGAGCAAATGAAATTAATCCACTGATTCTTCTGGGGATTGGATGAAGGAACTAAAAAAATATTTCTTTGTGCATTTGTACATCCAATTATTGAGCAACTGCTGTGCTTAGCTCATTCACAAGCCATGATGTCTCTCGAGGAAAAACTCAAATCACGCTCGCGCGTTAGTACTTCCTCATTTTCTCATGGGCGGGCAAAGCAGAGAAAGGGGAGGTAACCTTTCACTTACCTTGATCAAATTCAAGATCAGCCCGTCTGAGATTTCATTTTTTCAAAGGCAGAGAAAGATAGCCAAAGCTCGGTTTACACCGACTGAAATTTATAGCCACTTGGGGACTATACACAGGCTAGGGGAACTCATATTAATGTTAAAAAACCTCAGAAAGTGAAAATTTCATGGAATGGGACCTTTAAAGATTCTTAGATCATATAATTGATAAGATGAGGCTATTTCAGCAATCTAAGCCCAAACTCAGGATCAGATCATGAGACGACGCAGGTAAACTGAAGAAAGGGCCGTAGGGGAAAATCTTCCGCTGTCTTTGTTATCCAGAGATGCGGATCCCAGAAGAACCGGACGGGTTACAGACTATAAGATGTGGAAACATGGTCTGAGTTTTCAAGCCAGCATTTGAGTCCAGCTAAACATGAAGATCAGCTGGAGAGATTATGATTATGAACACTACAGATCTAATCACCATGATACCGGATACTTGCTGTAATGTTTTACTGCAGCCGCATTCAGGGACAGCAGGATATAATGTTATAGTACTTTTATTGGAGCAAATGTGGCCACACCACAACTGAAAATATGCATCTCTAAGTTACATATTGTGCATAAATAATAATCAACTCAGTTCATGGGAATTGATGGGAATTGTGATAGAGCGGAAACTTGTCCTGGTGTTCAGATAAAGCAAGAGATATTGTGAAATAATTGAGAATAAATTATACACAACAGATAATAAACACATCTCAAAATGTAAATGACATGAATAAAAAGGAAGTTCTCCAACAGCATTTATTTTCACTTACAAAATATTAAGAGGTCAAAACTAACAATAATTTTAATGTAAAGACCCACCACCGAATTATCTAATCGTCTACTGGCACTGTTGAGCATTTTATGAATTGTATTGAGCATCCGATAATCCATGAACTCTGCAGAGAAACAGAATAAAATCTTTCACTGAAATAAAAATACATTTGATACATTACAGTCAAACCAAAATGTATTCAGACAATAAAATGTTTATATAATAAATCTATTTATATAACCTAATAAAAAGACAAGAACTCAAAGTTATGAACTCAGCTGATATTTGACTGGTTTTGTCCGTCCTTCTGTTAGACTGTCTCACACATGAATTATGTTGCATATCTGTCAGCTGTTAAATTTAACTACACAATTAGATAATACCAGTTTAGCTCAACCAATCACCAAGCAATGCTTCATTTTGTTCAGTCTGTGTGTAAAAAGAGCAAAACATGATCAGCTCAAAGTGTCTGAATAATTTTTGGTCCAAAATTTGTATACATGTTACTGGTAGTCACTGTATGAACAATATTTGTGTATAATATGTCACAGTTTACTTTGTTTTGCTCTCCTCACTCACATTAATGTACTATAGTGTCCTGCACACACTAATAATAATAAAAAAAAAATTATATATAGACAAATTACAAAATATATAACAAATTATATCTGGTGTCTGAATAATTTTTGGTTCGACTGTGTATCATCTACATTTTGAACACAACTAAACTTCACTGATAAATGCTTGCCAAATATGTGATTTATGAGCAGAGGTGTAAAGTCTAGGTTTAGAAAGTAAAAGTCCTCCTCAGTATTTTGTTCCAATCACCTGATTAGCTAATTAGCTCAGTTTTTCAGCCAGGAGAGAGGGTCAGGGTATATTCTGGCAAACCGTTTGCCAATCACGTCTGGCAATCGGCAAAGCAAACTGTGGCACACGCCATTTACCAACAAGCGATGGGTAATTCGCAAAGCACAATGTTATTTTCTGTTCTCCCAGCACGATACCATAGAACGGCATAAAGTAAGAGGTTTGAGAAGTAAGAGGCGGGGCACCAGTTAAAAAATTTCAAAGTTAAAGTTCACGCAAACAGGTATGAATAGACCAGGTTTAGTCAAATATTGATTGTTTATAGCTGAATTAGTTATAGGCTATTATACACAACCGATTTTATTGGTTTATAGCCTACAGCAATCCTACGCATACACGTCTGGTACGAGTTTATGAATGATCTATGACGCTGTTTGGCCGTAGGCTACTACAGAAATATTAAGTGATAACGATTTCAGTAACAATCATTTGGATAATGTTTTGATGAACTTACGAATCAAGTTAGATGAAGTTACTGTAAAAATGTATTCGTATAGCCTAGAGCTCAATTCACATCGTTTTCGTTTCAAAGTTTTACAAAAAGTCATATTGTAAGCTTTATGGCTAGACGATATCACGAAATTTGTTGCTGATAAATGATGCACTGTTTGAGAGTTAGCCTAGTTATATTAAATTAATTTACCCGATATATCAGTGCCACTTTTAGTGGGCAATGAGCATGACTGCATGAAATTACTGGCATGTCAAAGTCTGATATAGACAATATTTTTTCCGCATGCTATGCATGGCTCCGTAATTTTACTTCATGCTTCTTCGTTTTTCCATTAGGATCTGTGAATAAACACAACATCGGGATTTTACACATGGTGTAGGCCTAATAATTCACTGTAGGCTATTTCAGTAAAACATCAGAAAACATCTTTATTTTAAAGCAAAACCACCGTGACAAATAAGACAACAGCTAACATGAGTCCAGCGGGCCAGTGGCGGACCACCGGTGGCAAAGTTGGCGGCCCACCGGCGGATCACTGGCGTTTTGCTCATCGTTATTCTAGCGGTCCTCCAGCGGCAGCCGCCGCTTTCCCGACGGTGGTCCGCTATCGTGCCGCTGGTTTATAAGAAGTGTTTTCTGGCGGACCACGGTCGGTCCACGGTTTATAATCAGTTACTCATGCTAACCAAAATTCACTATAATGGATAAAAAAAAAAAAAAACAATGTACACCAGTCTCAATAGCAGTTGCAAATTTATTTTTATTAAATTAATTTTCAGTGAACAGATGAAATGGATACATTTGCATTACATTTATCAGATTCTTTTATCCAATGTGACTATTAGTCAAGTACATTATAGGATAAGTTGTACCCTTATGAAAATTAACCATGGTTCTACCACAGCATTTGCAGTAAAACCATAGATTCTAACAAAATGAACCATGGTTTCACAACAACCAAGGTTTAAAAACATACGTTTATAGTCATGATTACCATAATTTTACTGCAATTATTACAGCAATATTACTAGTTGAACCATGGTTTGAAAAATAAATAAATAACATGGTTGGTACAGTTGTACCATAGTAAAACCATATAGTGCTTTTCACAATACAAATTGTTTCATTGCAGCTTTACAAAAAATGCATGTTCAAGGTTATACAATCGCAAAATATCCTTTAATCAGCCAGAGGCGACTGCTATTCACTGGAGAGCATCTTTTGGCAACAAAGTAATGTCCATAAGATAATGCAAGTCATGAGTTTAAAGTCCTAACTGCTATCCTTCAACATTTTTAAAGGGTAAGTTTGCAGATTTTCAACCCGCTATTCTTACAATGTTGGTAATATGTTAGAACAATGTTTACTCTTTCTCTGAGTTACGTGTACTGAGATATTCCTGTTTATTTGTCAGCAAAACTGTCATGCAAACCTTCCCTTACCTTCCCCGGTTTCACAGAAAAGGCTTAAGATAGTCCCAGACTAAAATGCATGTTTGAACTGTCTTAACTGGAAGCAACTTGCACTTATCTTAAAATATTTCAGTGCCATTGTTTTGTCTCAAGATGCACAACTGTAATGTTTTTTTTTTCCTTCTTTTTTTTTCTAAAGTACATTTTAAAAAGCTACTTAAATATCCTAATTTCACTAAGGCCTAATCCTGGCTTAATCTAAGCCCTGTGTGTGAAACCAGGCCAATGCAATATAAGGATAATATCTGGCAGTTTTGTGTCCATCTGTAGTTGCCATCATCTGAAGTCTTCTTGAGTGTTGGTGTCATTAGAAGTCTTCACAAGTGAGGCTGGATCCACACTGGAGCTGCTGTAATCTCTAGAGAACTTGCTGAGCATCCTGAGATAGAAACAGGGAAGCAACAGGAGAAAGATTAGCATAGCTGCTGTTCATATTATTTCAGGCAAAAGATGATCATGTGCACTTTTTATTGTTTTATCACATATAACTGTAGTGCAAGATTATGAGATGTGTAAATTGAATGCTTGGCTACAGAGATGTGTCTTTTAATCTAGATTTAGATTAGGATCATGTTTCTGGGCCCCGAACATTATCAGGAAGGTTATTCTAGAGTTATTCCCTTACATTCTATTGAATTAATAGGAAATCGTCAGATTTTAATGAGAAAACATGACCTAACGAGTCAGCATTTTTATATTTGAATACTATACATTCTCACAATGCAAATGTCCTAAACATTTCTGAGTATTATCAATGTTGAAAACAGTTGTGCTGATTAATATTTCTGTGTAAACCAGTCTAACAGTTTAATCCATTTTCTTTTCTCTCTCTCCAGGATTAATTGTTAAATAGACCCAACATATATAAATGGTAGTTTACACTACTATTCAAAAGTTTGGGTTCAATAGAATTATTATTTGTATAAGAATAGAAAATAAATATTTTTATTCAGCAAGGATGCATTAAATTGACCAGAAGAGAGAGTAAAGATTTTTCAAATAAATGTTTTTTTTCTTTCTATTCATCAAATAATCCTGAAAAACAACAATGTGAAGCAGCACAACTGATTTCAACACTGATAATAATCATAAACGTTTCATCAAATCATCATATTAGAATGATATCCATAGAAAACAGTTTGTTTTAAATGTTTTAATATTATTTCACAATATTATTGTTTTTACTGTATTTTTAATTAAATAAATGCAGTTTTGGTGAGCATAAGAGACTTCATTCAAAACATTTTTTTTTTTTACCAACAACATTAGTGTATGTTTGAAGTTTTAGTTTAGTTCCTTTATTGTCCACAAGTGGAAATTTGTCTTTGGCTTGGTTTTACTTACTAGTCATATGGGTGATAGCGCCTTAGAAATTATGATCAGCTCAACATGTTTTCTTTCAATTAGGACTGTTTTTATATTTCTATTTGCATCTGATTAATCGTGGGACTCATTTGTCTGAGAGTAGGTATTTATGAATAATTTTGGAAATATTAAGTAAAATATGAACATGTTCATTATGTTCATGAACACATATGTGCATGTGTGCTTGCAAACATTGAGCCCTTGGACCTGAGCATGTGTGGATACATGCATACACACGCTACCCAAACACACACACATTAAAACACAGAAACTATTTTGAGTATTACAAACATTCTTTTTCACAGAGAGAAGCTTGATCCTACCCTGAACTTCATCTAATATTAATTTATCCATCTGACATTGATACACACAAAACAAATCAAACTTCATTTTGAAACATTAAAGTAGACTAGTTTGATCAACAGTGCAATGTTTTTCATATTTTATTTAATATTTCCAAAATTATTCATAAATGCCTACTCTCAGTTAAATGAGGCCCACAATTAATCAGATGGAAATAGAAATATAAAGCCAGTCCTAAATGAATGAGAACAAGTTGACAAAAATACCAATGAGATAACATTAACTAAGTTAGTATTTTCGGGAAAAAGAAAATCTTCTTTGTTGCTTCCTCACCTCACCTGTGTTTCCCACTTCTCTGCCAGCAGCTTTCTTCAGAAATGTTTACATTGTGGAGCTTTCCTCTGTTGTACATGGATTATTTGTGTTGCTGCTAAAATCACAGAACAATTTTTATCAATATTTGTTAACCATTGAGCAATTTTTAAGCACTCCATGTAAGTGACGTCACCGATTAACAGTACGTTTACGTTAAATAAATTAGCTCACGTCCAAGCAAAATCCAAGCAAAATACACATAAGATGTGATTAAAGGCCCAAACTTTCATAAACAAAAGCTCAAGCTATAAAGTTAGCCTAACGTTAACTTACCTCTTCTGAAAACGGTTGAGATGCTAACGGACTTTTTCGAAAGACACTAAACCATTTCTATAAAGTAAATATTCAACAGAAGCGTGTCAATTACAAGTAAGATAAGTGTCAAGAACAGTTGTGTGTATTATTTGTGTGATTTTAGAGGCTAAACTCAACTAAAAGGAGTGAAAACAAAAGCGAGAGACGGAGTTTTGCTGACAGTTGCAGTAGTGCGGTCCCGCGCCGTTTCCATGGCAACTCATCTCCGCTTCCGTGTTTGGGTTTGAAGGCGACTCGAGTGTTCACGCGCACGCACATTAGGCTACCAAATAGAACACAAGCCCTGCATGGCCATTGGGTTTTGTGCGTACAATGGGAATAAAAACCGCGCAGTGCTAAAATGTGAAAATAAATAAAGATATATATATTTTTTACTAAAACAGATATTATGTCGATCTTTAGAAAATATTATTATGTAGCCTATAGGCTACACGTGCTCAAGAGCGTATTTAAGCAATAGGCCTACATGTTATCACTTCTCTGCTGGGTATTGTATTATTTTATTAGGCTATATTATAGGCGGGGGAAGGTTGCACTGTAGACCAACAGGGCAACAACAACAGAGAAAGCCAACGCATAGCGGTGACAATAGTATAACACACAATAGCACACAGAACAACTCATAAGCAAAGCGCAGAGCAGCTCTCTAATGCTGTGTAAGCGATCAACTCACTGAAAGCACTCGAGACGCAACAGAGGGCAAATCCAACTTGTAAAATCTGGCAAACGTGTTCCGAGAAGACCAGCCAGCCGCAAGACATAAATCTTTAATAGACATACCCTTAGTCCAAGCCCACGAGGAGGCAATCGCCCTAGTCGAATGAGCCTTGATGTTCAGGGGACATTCCTGTCCCAGACAATCATAAGCCAAAACAATAGCGTCCACAATCCAGTGAGCAAGCCTCTGTTTTGAGACCCCCCGTCCCTTGTTGCATCCACCAAAGCACACAAACAGCTGGTCCGATTGTCGAAACGCGGCCGAGCGAGAAATGTATTCTCGGAGCGCTCTGACTGGGCAAATAGCACTCTGAGCATCCGAACCCTGAGAGGTTGATGGCTCAGCGGACAGGGCAGGCAGAGAAACGATCTGCGCTCTGAAAGGGGGATTGAGCGACTTAGGAACATAACCTGGCCTCGGTCTGAGAGTAACATTACAGTTTCCCGGTCCAAAGCGAATACAATCTTCACTTACAGAGAAAGCCTGTAAATCCCCAACCCGCTTCGCCGAGGCGAGAGCGAGAAGCAGAGCCGTTTTAGCCGATAGCTCCTTAATGGCAATCGAGGCAAGGGGCTCGAAAGGCGGTCGTGACAAAGCTTCCAAGACCAAAGCTAAATCCCAGGGCGGCACAGAAGGCGGCCGTGCAGGGCACAATCTCCTAGCTCCCTTAAGGAACCGTGTCACCGACGCATGTCTACCGATAGACTGTCCGTCAACAGGGGGGTGAAACGCGGCAATAGCAGCCACGTACACCTTCAAAGTGGATGGTAGGCTCCCTTCATCCATCCTATACTGAAGGAAGCGTAGAATATCCGACACAGAACAATCCGCTGGGTCTATACCGACATCCTGACACCATTTAGAGAACACACCCCACTTCAGAGCATACAGACGCCTGGTGGACGGAGCTCGCGCCTCTGCGATGGTATTCAAAACTCGCGAGTGCAGCGCGTCCCGCCCGCTCAGCGACCCTGCAGCGGCCACACATGGAGGCTCCACAGCCCGGGGCTGGGATGCCAAATCGTTCCGCCCGCCTGAGATAGAAGGTCCTTCCTGAGCGGAATCTCCCATGGCTGCCCTGCTAGTAACTCTACCAAATCCGCGAACCAGGGCTGATTCGGCCAGTTCGGGGCTACCAGAGCCATCGCCGCCTTCTCCTCCCTGATTTTGCACAACACCATGGGCAAAATTTTTACCGGAGGGAAAGCATAGAGACAGACTCTCGGCCATCGTGCAGTCAGCGCGTCCACCTCCCGGGGGGAACGGGACAGCGAGAAGAACATCTGACAGTGCGTGTTCTCGCTCGTCGCAAAGAGGTCGACCCCCGCCCTGCCGAAACGATCCCATATCAGCTGAACCGTCCCGGGGTGAAGCCTCCACTCCCCTTGGGGAATCCCGTTTCTCGAGAGCATATCCGCCCCGCGATTTAGAACACCGGGGATGTGCGCCGCTCTCACCGAGAGGAAAAACCGGTCCGCCCATAGCAGAAGGGATTCCGCCTGCCTGAATAGGGCTTTGGAATGTACACCGCCTTGGCGATTTATGTACGAGACCACAGAAGTGTTGTCGGTCCGGATCAACACATGCTGATGCTGCACATTACCCCAGCAGCCATATCACCCTGTAGCCCAAGACTGGTTGCCCACTGAAGCTAAGCAGGGCTGAGCCTGGTCAGTACCTGGATGGGAGACCTCCTGAGAAAAACCAGGTTGCTGCTGGAAGAGGTGTTAGTGAGGCCAGTAGGGGGCGCTCACCCTGTGGTCTGTGTGGGTCCTAACGCCCCAGTGTAGTGACGGGGACACTATACTGTCAAAGAGCACCGTCCTTCGGATGAGACGTTAAACCGAGGTCCTGACTCTCTGTGGTCATTAAAAATCCCATGGCATTTCTCGTAAAGAGTAGGGGTGTAACCCCGGTGTCCTGGCCACATTCCACACATTGGCCCTTACCAATCATGGCCTCCTAATAATCCCCTTACATTGAATTGGCTCTATCACCCTCTCTCCTCTCTCCACCTATAGCTGGTGTGTGGTGAGCGCACTGGCGCCGTTGTTCTGTGGCTGCCGTCGCATCATCCAAGTGGATGCTGCACACTGGTGGTGGTTGAGGAGAGACCCCTGATATGATTGTAAAGCGCTTTGGGTGTACAGTAGTACATATGAAAGCGCTATATAAATGCCTCATTCATTCATTCATTCATTCATTCATTCATTCATGCTGGTGTTCCAGCTGAGACCGGAAAGCTTTTAGAGCTAGAGCGACCGCTTCTAGTTCCAAGCGATTTATGTGCCACTCCATCTGCTTCTCTGACCACCGACCCGAGGCGGGCTTGCCCAAGCAGACCGCTCCCCAACCGGTGGATGAAGCGTCCGTCAGGACCTCCACTCGCCGCGTCACTAAGCCCATAGGGACACCTGAGCTGAAGAGATCTGGGTTCCTCCACGGGACCAAGGCGCGGGCGCATCCGCCTGGCTTGTGGCCAGAATACCACGCACTCGGGGGAACGCGCGCTTTCAGCCAGAGTTGAAGCGGTCTCATATGCAGCAGCCCCAGATGACACTCTGAAGAAGCCGCTGCCATCCGTCCCAGTAGCCTCTGAAACTCTTTCAGTGGGACGAGCCTGCCCGGTCTGAAGAGACCGAGAGAAGAACTCAGAGCCTCCGCTCGCTCGGGGGAGAGGCGCGCTCTCATTCTCACCGAATCCAAGCACACTCCCAGGAATGTGGTAGTCTGGCTCGGTGTGAGCACGCTCTTTTGGACGTTCACCCTCAAACCGAGCATCTCTAAGTGTCGAAGGAGGGCATTCACATGGCTGATCAGCGTTTCTCTCGACTGAGCGAGAACTAGCCAGGTGTCCAGATAGTTCAAGATGCGCATTCCGCTCGATCTGAGGGGTGAAAGTGCCGTGTCTATGCATTTCGAAAACGTTCGGGGGGCTAGGGCCAATCCAAACGGAAGTACCGTATGTTGGTACGCCGAATCCTCGAACGCAAACCTCAGGAATCGTCTGTGACGCTTCACTATCTGAACATGAAAGTAAGCGTCCTTTAAATCCACTGAAGCGAACCAATCCCTGAGGCGAATTTGCGCCAGGATTTGCTTCAGTGTTGTCATCCTGAAGGCGCGCTTGTGAAGCGCTCTGTTGACAGGTCTCAGATCCAGAATGGGGCGGAGACCCCCTCCCTTCTTCGGCACAACGAAGTAGCGGCTGTAGAACCCGCTGTCCCGCTCGCTCGGGGGAACTGGTTCTATAGCCTTCTTTTCGAGCAAGCTGTACACTTCCTGCCTCAGCACATGAGCGTTTTGGGGCAAAGTTAATGACTGAATTACACGTCGGACAGGGTGAGCCACAGATGTCTGTGGAGGACCACGAGGAAGCCCATAGAACGGCCGATCGCCTGGGCCGAGCGCTTCGTGGCCAGGAGCGCGAGGTCCGTGGCCAAACGGAGATCCCGGATGGCGTCAGCGTCAATAGAGGCGGCGCCATCCAGAGACTTCAGCTGCTTTGCCTGAAGCACTTGGAGAAGGGCCATGGCATGCAGCGCGGATACCGCCTCCCCCGCGGCACCGAAGGCCTTGATAGCCTGGTGGGCCGTAAATCTGCAGGCTCGGGACGGCAGGCTGCGGTCCGAGCCCAGGGCGGGAGCCGACGGGCAGAGGTGAGCGGCGACGGTCTCCTCGACGGGGGGGATGCTGAGGTAGCCGTGGTCCCCCGCCTCGTCCACGGGGGCAAACATGGCCTGGGTGGAAGTGAGGGTGCGGGGCCGCCCACGACTTCACCACGTGCTCGTGCACGTCGGGAAAAAACGGTGTTCCTCTTTTCGAAGCGGCCTGACGGCGGCTCGACTGGAGGAACCACGAATCCAGTTTGCTCTTTGAAGGTTCCTCAGGAGCTTTCCAATCGAGGTCGAGCTCCTCGACGGCCTTCGAGAGGATACGGAAGAGCTCGTCCTGCAGGTCCGCCGGGGCGTCCAGCCCCGCGGCCGCCAGCGGTGCGGCCTGCTCCGCACCCCAGTCGATCTCGGAGGCCGACAACGACATGGAGTCGTCCTCCTCACTCGCCCCGAAGGAAACGAAGTCAGAGACGTCGCGCGGGGGTTGAAAGGTGGGGTCGGGGAAGCTCACCGGGGGGCGGACCTCGACTCTGCGGTTGGGGGGGGTGGGGGCTACCAGCGGCTCGGAGGCGGCGGTAGGCCCAATCCCCGCTGCTGCGCGAGCTTCCTCCCTCCTGGCTCTGAGGACTCGAAGGGGCATGTCCGCGCAGAGGTCGCAGGACCCCTCGTCCCCGAGGGCTGACTCAGCATGGGCCAGCCCCAAGCAAGCGATGCAGAACAGGTGCGTGTCAGTGGGGGCGATGGGGGCCGAGCATAGATTGCAAGTAGCTGCCATCGGATGCAGGAGACAGTGTGAGTATCTCCGGCGCAACTTCAACGACGGCGAATATAATCCAGTAAGTTTGTAATATCAGCTTTCTAGCACGATTTAAGCGTGAAGAGAGAGATTCTAAAGGGTATTGACGCTGCACTTGCATTATATCTGCAACGGGGTTTCAGTATTTGCATATTTGCGTCAATTGGCCAGCTCTGCTGGCGTTAGCCTATACGATTTCAGCGGAAGTGAAGGATGAGAGGAGTTCCCATATACGACATACGTAATGTCGAGTTCCGTAGCCTTGATAGGGAACCGGCCTTAAAATAATTGTAATGTGGCGATCGGGTGCGGATCTATAAATCAGAGAAAATTATGTTGCGGGTGGGTGGCGTTGCATTATTAATTAGAAGCAGCCGATTCGGGTGACGTTTAATATGATCCGCGCATATAATGCCTATAGCCTCAGTATTAAACGATCAAGCTTTAGATGATTTTTTTCCACAGAAAATGAATGACACAAAACCATTTAAAACTTATACATACATGAAATAATAGCCAAGAATGCGATATGCAATGATTTAATAAATTATGTTGGTTGGAAGTCTTATTTCTCTGATGATTGGCTACACTGAATTTCTGAAAATTTCTATAGTTCATAAAACGTCTTGTGTGGCTTAGGCTACCCTGTACCATCTGGAAGCTTTACAGCATGGCCACCAGTTTGAGAACCACTATTAGGCTAAAATCTGTGTTAACGGACTTTACAATTATATAACAAAATGGAGGTATGAACTTAGATATTAAATTCGATATTTTATTAAGATATTACATAAGAATGGGGTTGCTCATGCCAATATCTTATATCGTTGGATTCTTTATTGGATTATAGGGGAGAGCGGGGCACAAAGTAACGCTTTTTGACTTTCTCAGTTTGTGTAAATCTACTTATGGTTCAGAGTATTTTTTTTTCCCACATTAATTTCCCACATGTCTTCTACAATTGTGTTTTTGTTTTATTAATACAGTATATACTTTTTTCTTGATATACCCCGAAAGAATGGAAGTGAAATGTGACAACATGCCCCATAGGTGGGGTACATTGTAACATGTGTGGGGCACATTGTAACATGACCATATGACAGCTTAAAATGTTATCTGATCTAATAAAAAATATATACAAAACAAACTAAAATATTTTCTAAATAAAATACAATTAAAAAACGTTTTCATATAAAATAATGACAATTTTTAATAATTAAATATAAACTAATTTTTGACTTTTGACTACGAACACATGAAAACACAGCTATACAACATAGTTCAAAACAAATAAATAATTAGTAATTTCTGAACATTGACTCTCAGTCAGTATTCACCTTTTTTCTCACGTTTTCTCAATAAAATTAATAAAAGTATAGAATATAATACCATATTTCTAATAGGGGCACATTGTAACGCAGTGTGACAACATGCCCCCGCCTGCACAACTGGGATTTAAACCCTGCTAGTGTCTTCTGCTAGTTAGCGAAGCATTAAACAACTATCTCAACTGTTAAATAACATAGAGATTGAATAATATCAGATTTGTCTAATTTTAAATAAACACAAAAAATAGAGATGAAAATTTAATTTAAGTAAGAAATTTACTTTTGCTATGGTTTAATAAATGTCTATGGATATCTTAAAAAAAAAAAAAAAAAATACTCAAAGTTTCGTCATCCAAGCATGTGAGGAAGTATTTAAAACAAGCGTGTAACAACTAGCCCCGCGTTAGGTTGTGCCCCGCGCTCCCATAGGCTATATTCTATCTATGTTCCAAATATAATTGCGTTCTACTAATTCAGCTATAAACAATCAATATTTGACTAAACCTGGTCTATTCATACCTGTTTGCGTGAACTTTAACTTTGAAATTTTTTAACTGGTGCCCTGCCTCTTACTTCTCAAACCTCTTACTTTATGCCGTTCTATGGTATCGTGCTGGGAAAACAGAAAATAACATTGTGCTTTGCGAATTACCCATCGCTTGTTGGTAAATGGCGTGTGCCACAGTTTGCTTTGCCGATTGCTAGACGTGATTGGCAAACGGTTTGCCAGAATATACCCTGACCAGAGAGAACTAATTAGTGAAATCAGCTGGCTGAGTTCATGGGTGGAAGCAGAGAATGTCTAATAAGGGGAGAACTTCCACTCTCAGTAAACTTCCGGCTTCTGAACTGGCTGCAGTTCCACACTGGCTCCACATGAGGGCGCTCACAGGACGAGTGCAGAATGAATGGAGGTCTATGGCGCTATACCCCTCAAAATCCACTTTACTCAGGATATATTTTTTTTGTCTAGTAATTTGAATGTTGTATTTGAAAGGAGATGCAAAGAAATTACACATTGCTGGGTGTTAGATTTGTTAGAGTCACTTATTTGCTTTAAAAAGTCTTTTAAAATGTCAATGACGTCACACACATCGTACGACCAGAGATACTGCTTTACGGCAATCCTTCAGTCACTTTGGTGCTTTCGCGCTCTGCACTTTCTTTTCTCTCGAGGCATCGACAACACAACTGACACAGGCAAACACACAACACAGCTGACACAGGCAAACACACAACACAGCTGACACAGGCAAACACAACACAGCTGACACAGGCAAACACACAACACAGCCGACACAGGGAAACACACAACACAGCCGACACAGGCAAACACACAACACAGCTGACACAGGCAAACACACAACACAGCCGACACAGGCAAACACACAACACAGCCGACACAGGCAAACACACAACACAGCCGACACAGGCAAACACACAACACAGCTGACACAGGTAAACACACAACACAGCTGACACAGGTAAACACACAACACAGCTGACACAGGTAAACACACAACACAGCTGACACAGGTAAACACACAACACAGCTGACACAGGTAAACACGCAACACAGCTGACACAGGTAAACACACAACACAGCTGACACAGGGAAACACACAACACAGCTGACACAGGTAAACACACAATACAGCTGACACACAACACAGCTGACACAGGTAAACACACAACACAGCTGACACAGGTAAACACACAACACAGCTGACACAGGCAAGCACAACACAGCTGACACAGGGAAACACACAACACAGCTGACACACACAGGGAAACACACAGCACAGCTGACACAGGGAAACACACAACACAGCTGACACAGGTAAACACACAACACAGCTGACACAGGGAAACACACAACACAGCTGACACAGGGAAACACACAACACAGCTGACACACACAGGGAAACACACAACACAGCTGACACAGGTAAACACACAACACAGCTGACACAGGGAAACACACAACACAGCTGACACACACAGGGAAACACACAACACAGCTGACACAGGTAAACACACAACACAGCTGACACAGGGAAACACACAACACAGCTGACACAGGGAAACACACAACACAGCTGACACACACAGGGAAACACACAACACAGCTGACACAGGGAAACACACAACACAGCTGACACAGGTAAACACACAACACAGCTGACACAGGCAAACACACAACACAGCTGACACAGGCAAACACACAACACAGCTGACACAGGCAAACACACAACACAGCTGACACAGGTAAACACACAACACAGCTGACACAGGGAAACACACAACACAGCTGACACAGGTAAACACACAACACAGCTGACACAGGCAAGCACAACACAGCCGACACAGGGAAACACACAACACAGCTGACACACACAGGGAAACACACAGCACAGCTGACACAGGGAAACACACAACACAGCTGACACAGGTAAACACACAACACAGCTGACACAGGGAAACACACAACACAGCTGACACAGGTAAACACACAACACAGCTGACACACACAGGGAAACACACAACACAGCTGACACAGGTAAACACACAACACAGCTGACACAGGGAAACACACAACACAGCTGACACACACAGGGAAACACACAACACAGCTGACACAGGTAAACACACAACACAGCTGACACAGGGAAACACACAACACAGCTGACACAGGGAAACACACAACACAGCTGACACACACAGGGAAACACACAACACAGCTGACACAGGGAAACACACAACACAGCTGACACAGGTAAACACACAACACAGCTGACACAGGGAAACACACAACACAGCTGACACAGGGAAACACACAACACAGCTGACACAGGGAAACACACAACACAGCTGACACAGGCAAACACACAACACAGCTGACACAGGGAAACACACAACACAGCTGACACAGGTAAACACACAACACAGCTGACACAGGCAAACACACAACACAGCTGACACGGGCAAGTACAACACAGCCGACACAGGCAAACACACAACACAGCTGACACAGGGAAACACACAACACAGCTGACACAGGTAAACACACAACACAGCTGACACAGGCAAACACACAACACAGCTGACACGGGCAAGCACAACACAGCCGACACAGGGAAACACACAACACAGCTGACACACACAGGGAAACACACAACACAGCTGACACAGGTAAACACACAACACAGCTAACACAGGTAAACACACAACACAGCTGACACAGGGAAACACACAACACAGCCGACACAGGGAAACACACAACACAGCTGACACAGGGAAACACACAACACAGCTGACACACAGGGAAACACACAACACAGCTGACACAGGGAAACACACAACACAGCTGTCACAGGTAAACACACAACACAGCTGACACAGGGAAACACACAACACAGCTGACACAGGGAAACACACAACACAGCTGACACAGGGAAACACACAACACAGCTGACACAGGCAAACACGCAACACAGCTGACACAGGGAAACACACAACACAGCTGACACAGGCAAACACACAACACAGCTAACACAGGCAAACACACAACACAGCTGACACAGGCAAACACAACACAGCTGACACAGGGAAACACACGTGCTACAAGAGTTTTTGTTTAGTTTGTTTCTGGTCCTGCTTCGGCTGCCACAATGCCATCAAGCGGTATCTCTGGTCGTAATCAGTCCTTCACTGACCAATCAGCGTTCATTAGCAGAATGCTAGCGTGTTATGGGCAACAACAACTCAACCTGTAAGAAATCGAAAGGACAAAAGTACTCGTTCATTCAACTTTCGACCTATAACCCATGTTGAACTTGCAAAACCTACAATCAAATCTGAGATTTCTCAACAGCAATCGGGTGAAAGAGACAAATTTAGCCGTCTAGCTCCATAGACTCCCATTCATTCTGCACACATGGGCGATCGCCCCCAGTGGAGCTCTGGAGGAACTACAACCAAAATTTGGGACAATAGGACTTAATAGGGAGTGGCCAGTCTCTCCGTAGACGGGCTCTGGTGGAATTAACGTATGGCAGGACTTTTACTTTTTGACCCCTGGACTTTACACCTCTGTTTATGAGTCTGAAATATAAAGCATATACTTACAGTTCTGATATGTGATGTTGTAAGCGAAAGGTCCTCCGATTGTGAAGCCGAAGGTAGAAAGACACGTGTCCTTGTCTGCAAACGCTGGCCTGTTTGTAGGCGTTGACTTCAATCTGTTGCCCAAATCTCACAGCAAACACTTGATGATTCTTGACTATCCCATCGATTCGTTGAAGACATTCAACTTCTACACTTTCATATCCTTCAGTGAGGACCTCCAGATCCGTTTGGTGTAGTTTTGAGTGAACCAGTCTCTGCGACCCGTTCTGATGTGGTTTTAAGGCATGAACGAGTCTCTGCAAGCTTTCTCCTTTCCCGTAGAAGAACAGAGGAACCAGGAAGCGTCCACGATGTTTCTGATACGTCCTCTCATAAGACTGACTCATATATTGCACACAGTCTCCAAGGTTTGGAGGGTTTGGCTTTGCTTCTTCAGGCCAAAAGAGCAAAAGGATCAAGAGGTAAAACTCTGGGCTTCTGCCTTCAGCTTTAGTGGACCAAAGGTTCTGTAATATGTCCTGAAGCTCTTCTGCTTTTACCGCCGGTTCACCAGCCTGACTCAAGATGATGTTGGCAAGAACGTAGAGAACGGTTTGGGTTTCATCTTCAGACTGGGGTTTTTCAATCGTACTCAAATTCTGTTTAAGCACATTGATGTCA
Source organism: Leucaspius delineatus (assembly GCA_023718395.1). Classification (NCBI taxonomy): domain Eukaryota; kingdom Metazoa; phylum Chordata; class Actinopteri; order Cypriniformes; family Leuciscidae; genus Leucaspius; species Leucaspius delineatus. The sequence continues at coordinate 67,168,839 of CM043355.1, forward strand.
GACTTTAGGAAATGAAGCATTCCTGCAAAAGTCTTCTGTTTTCTCTCATTCAGGGTCTCTTCTTCAGTCTGCGATCCCTGTGTAAAGTATAGCTTGTAGCAATCCTCAACATCTCTACGGAAGTATTCTGGTTCCTCTGTTTTGTTGCTTGGGCTTGAGAATGTCAGGTACCTTTCGAAGAAATCACACTTCGACTCAACTTTACCTCTGAGGCCATTGATGAAATCATGGTATTTTTGTTCACGACGATTTCTTGGGCTGATTAAATCATAAATCTCCTTGCAAACCTGCAGAAAACCAAACTGGCCCCTGTTATTGACTTTGATGTCGTCATTTAACTCGTCTTCAGCTGCTTTCTCTTCTTCTTCAAATGCTTTAATGGCCGACAGTGCAATGTCAAAACGCGTGTTTATGTCTGTACATGGTTTTTTTGCGTTAATCCATATACTTCCAATCCAGAACCTTGACAGGTGGCTTTTGTGAACTTGCCCCAATGTGTCCCTAATATGAGATTTTTGGGGGTCTCTTTTAATTGCCTCTTTTGCCCATTTTTCTGCAGCACGGTATTTTCTTTCCTCAGTAACCTTGACAAAATACAAACGTGCAAGTGCTTGAGGATAAAAAGGGTTTGTGGAGAACAAATTTGAAGCCCTCTCCAACAAACCAATGCAGTTGTTAGTACCTTCCCTCATGATGTCAAGAATCAGTCTGGAAAACTTCTCTTTTTCTACCAGACCCTGAGGTCTTACGAATAACAATCTCTTGCAGATTTGCTCATAATCTCTCTCATTTCCTTCAACCATCTCGTTCAAGAAGTCAAGAGTGATAACAGATAATCTTGTCAGATTGTTCTCTTTGAACCTTTTCAGACATGCATCAGCAATCATCGGATGTTTCAGACGTATGCAGTTTGCTTTTTCCTTTCCGTCAGAGAAAACGACTATGAGATCCATGAAAGGCTTCATTATCTCTTCCACCGAAGGTTTTCCGTTATTAGTGGGCCATTCACTTTGCTCAATGAATTTCTTGCACAAAGGCTTCGACAAGTGTGAACCCGGGACATATGAATTTATCAAAGCCAAAAAACTGAGAAGTTTAGTGCTGCTGGACTTATTGTCCTTTTCAATGAGATTGGCCATTTCTCCTGTGATCATTTTCTCTGCTTCCTCTTTCTGGAAACCTCCCTGCATTATGTTAAAGGCATGAAACGTTTTTGACATTTCCGTGTGTTTTTTTTTAATCTCCAGCCTTTTCTGGGCAAACCTCTCCTTCTCCTCCGGTAAGAGCTCCAGTTTCAGCTTCACATGGCTTTTCTCTTGAACAACACTCTTCCTGACAGCATTAATGATGATCAATGCAGGACCGTCGGTCTGATCATGCTGAAGCTTTGACTGCAGATTCTTTAATAAGTGACGGAGTGGCTTGTCATCTTCGTGATCCAACAGAAGAAGCACAGGTTTTTTATGTATTTCATATTTTCCAAGCAGTTCCTTTGCCATATTTTTAATCTCTCTTGTATACTCATCTTTATTTTCTGAAATCTCTGTTTTGAACGGGTCTGCACAGGTTCCACATGTGAACTCTTCCCTAAAGTCCTGCATTATCTCCCCGGCTAGGGCTGATCCGCTGCTGTCTTCATCGTACAACAGATTTATGGTTGTAACTTTCCACTGGCCTTTCCTCTGTAGTCGGATCTGTTGCAGAAGTTTTTCCTTCAGTTGTTTGATTTTCTCTTCAGAGGGTTTGGAACCAAGAATCAGTGTGTCGTTTAGACTGAAGTCTTTAGTGCTCCAGTCCAAAATTATCACAACTGGAGTTTGAGTGTTGATGCCCCTATTATGGATTTCTTTAATCAGGTTTTTCCAGAGCTCATTCTTGATAGGCCAATAATTGTCCAGCTTTCCCTTGTTGTCTAGTAGCAACAGCACAGTTTTCTGGTCTCGTTCTTCATTAGACAGCAGAAAAAGGTCCAGCACTTGTTTCGACAGCTCTTTGGTGTCGAAGTCAGAATCGATGGCTCTGGCACATCTGAGATCTCTCCGGAAGTGCCAAAGCACCTGCATGCCGAGGGTTGATCCCCCACTGCCAGGCTGGTGACGTAAAGAAACATCACTGAGAAGACAGCTTTTTTCTTTTTTCCTCTCAATTAACTGTATTAAATCATTAAAGCCGTCCCTTTCGACCAATGGTAAGTTTGCCGATGTGTAAAAATTCAGCCAAGTTGGTGGGGCTCCATTGAGAAAGTCAAGCTCTTGCTGTCTGGCTCTGTCCGGGTTTGTCTCTTCAGTCTCAAACATATCGGACCATACAATGTCGAGGCATGATAGTGAATCTCTAAGTTCAGTTGTAATTGGAATTGTTTCGCCGGGATTGCATGAAGGTAATTGGTACATCATCAATCCTGTTTTATTTTCACAGTTGTCTCAAAATTGTGTCTCAAAATTGTTGATAAGTTCCTGAGTGTTCTTTTTCCAGTGCCGAGATGGGAATCAAGAAGAACGGGATAAGTATAGTTCTCAAAGGCTAAATAAACACAAAAGAACAATGATAAAAGATTAGTTGAAGATGTGACGAGTGAGAACAAAAGAAACATCCATGGCACAGACATTAGACAAAAATCACATAACCACGATTCCACACCTAACAAGAAAAGCTAGGATTTGGTTTTTAGCACGTTATTATTTGTAGCTTCATTCAAATATATCTTACTTTAAATTAACTCAGTTAAATCATGGTTCCATGTGGAATCACTATCAAACCTGTTCATGTTTGAGTGAGTATTAACGTTATAAAATGCCTGTTACGACAGTAACCTCGGTTCCCTGAAGAGGAAACGAGACGATGCTTTGATTGACGCTGAGGGAACGTCTATACCAACGCCACCATAGCGCCACCTGTCGGTCTAGTGTGAAATCGCGAGGAGCAGCACCAGGACGAGAGCACCGGGGACCCTGGTGTAGAGTCCAGGTCCAAAGAGTAGAACCTTACAAAAGTGGGCGATGAGGACCACCCTGCCGCATCACAGACATCTGGGAGAGCAACTCCTGACACTAGGGCCTCAGAGGCCGCCATGCTCCTAGTAGAATGGGAACGGACCGCCATAGGGAAGGTTGACTGACTCATGAGCACGTGAGATAGCCTCAACCCTCTGCTTATATCAGTGTTACTCAAACCTTTTCTGCCATTCCCCACTTTGTAAGTAGGGAGGGGTTCCGAGCCCCACCTGTCCGCAATTGCCCCAACAAAATGGTAATAAACTAGGCTTTAAGTTTAACTATTAAAATTTATTTTGTTAACATTACATTTTAAAAACATAACTCCAAGTAACAGCATTAAAAACTTTCAAATATAAAAAAATTGAAAGTGCAATTATATGACCACTTTGCATGAAAATAGACTTTGTTCAACAGTAAATAATAATGCAATTGTGTTTATTGGTCCCTGGAGCGTACGATCACACCGGTGTGATTAGATCGGCCAGTTCATCATGTGATCAACGGCTAAATTCAAATGTGCTTTCGTGCTTTAGCTGGCGCTGAGCCAGAGACGGACATGCTCAACGCTGTCATATATCACAACTATTCAGTGTTTTCAACCACATTATCTTTATTTAAGGTTTCAGACATTTGAGTTTGTAAAATACACACTTATGGCTATGGAAGAGGCAATGAACCCAGCACGAGCGCAATTGGATGAAGCATGGCCAACTAGTCATGTTAAATAACAATTCTAACAGAGCTATAGCTGCAGTCTAGGAGCCTGTTAAACCGTGCACCGCTGAAAATTATCACTGTTCTCACAGCAGCTCAAACAGAGTGAGAAATAAATGTTCCCCCACAGCCCCCGCTCACAGGTGGCAGGGAACGTTCTCAAATCAGTCATTAGGCCCGTTACAAGCGCGCGCCATACCGCACACTATCACTGCAGTCAGTGCGCCCGCTACGAAGCGTGCGCCGCCACAGATAGTCAATGCTCAAAATCCCATGACACTTCTCACAGCTCCCTGTCTAACTAAGGCGGCTGGAGATTTTATTATTGTCAACAGGCCCGCTGCACTGCGCGCACCTCTACAAACAAACGCCGTTCTCACGGCAACCCACGTAAAGCACAAAAAGAGTATGTTTCACAATCACAACACACAGGTTCACGGTCCCCCTTCACTAGGCGGCCCCCTCCCAGTTCTTACACTGACTTTCCTCCAGGCAAAAGCCTGTACAGTCAGTCCAACACTCAGTATGTGCACAAATCACAATGTATGGGTATCAGGTCCCCCTGTGTTAGGCGGCCCATCCCAAACTGTGTGTCAAACCCTAGCCACACAGGCGTTGGCCTGACAAGCAATCCCTGATGTGTCGAGTTGGGTCATAGACACAATAAAGCGAGGCTACTCACTCCAATTCGCTCGCAGACACCCAAAGTTTCAGGCGGTTGTCGAGACTTCGGTGAGAAGCAACATGGGTCACGTGCTATACAGAATCTGTTAGCAAAAGGGGCGATAGAGCTAGTCCCCCCCGTGCTAAAACACTCGGGTTTCTGCAGCCGCTTTTTTTAGTCCCGAAAAAAGACGGTGGTCTCAGACCCATACTAGATTTGAGACCAAACTACCAAACATAACCTCGCGCAAGTTCACCCGGGGGATTGTTTTTTTTAAGGTGGATCTGAAAGATACATACTTTCACATTCAGACAAACCCTCGTCACAGGCCATTCTTGAGATTCGTCATCGAGGGTCAGGCTTATCAATACACCGTTCTGCCATTCGGTCTATCCCTAGCACCCCGTACATTCATGAAGTGTATGGATGCAGCGCTCTCTCCCCGGAGACATCAGGGAGTGCGCATGCTAAATTATCTCAACGACTGGCTGGTGCTGGCACAGTCGAGAACCGAGCTACTGTCACACAGGGATTTGATTCTCGGCCATTTGAAATGTCTGGGTCTCAAAATCAATGTAAGCAAGAGCAAACTGACCCCCAGCCAGAGTGTGCTCTTTCTGGGCACAGTTATCGACTCTATAACGATGACAGCGCTGCTTACACGAGAGCGCGCACACTCTGTGCGAACACTAGCAGCCTCATTCAAGGCGGGCGAGCGCGCACCTCTAAAGAAATTTCAGAAACTTCTCAGTCTCATGGCAGCAGCACTGTCAGTACTCCGTATGGGATTACTGCGCATGCGCCCGCTGCAGCACTGGCTCAAACGCTGCGTGCCAACCCATGCATGGCAGTCAGGCAGCCTGCGCATCATGGTGAAACACGGTTGTTTACGGACTCTGATTCCCTGGCAGGCTCAGGACTGGTACCACGAGGGTGTGACCATGGGAGTAGTTTCCAGGAGGAAAGTGGTTTTTACAGACGCATCCAACCTAGGTTGGGGAGCGCTGCACGAGGGCAAGCCTCCCTCTGGCCTCTGGTCGAGCACGGAGCAGAGCTTACATATCAACTGTCTGGAAATGAAAGCAGTTTGTTTGGCCCTCAAAGCATTTCTATCAAACCTCAAAGGTCACCACGTCTTAGTCTGCATGGACAACACCTACATAAATCGCCAGGGCGGCATCAGGTCGGGCAACCTGTACGCCATAGCGAGAGACCTCCTCTTGTGGGCACAGACCAATCTGAGTTCTCTGAGGACAGTGCATATCCCTGGCATTCAGAATCTGGGTGCAGATATGCTCTCACGGGGCAACACTCCCCAAGGCGAGTGGTCCCTAAACTCACAGACGGTCAGTCTGATATGGAATGTGTTCGGCGAGGCCGAAGTCGACCTGTTCGCCTCGAGAACCAACACCCACTGTGCAGTGTTCTTCTCGAAGAACAGGGATGCTCTGGCCCAGCCGCCCCCTTTGTGCGTTTCCCCCAGTTTCAATGATCCCCCAGGTCATCAAACGGGTCAGGGAGAGCGGATGCCCAGTCCACCTAGTGGCCCCCCTCTGGGAATCCAGGCCATGTTTTCCAGAGCTGGTTCAGTTATCGGACAGAGCCCCCTGGCCTGTTCCGCTGAGGAAAGACCTCCTCACACAGTCAAACGAGACGATATGGCATCCGCGACCCAACTTATGGGCCCTCCATGTCTGGCCCCTAAACGGGTACCCAGGGACCTTCCTGAGAAGGTCTTAAACACTATCACTGAGGCTAGGGCCCTGTCTACCAGGCGCCTTTATGCTCTGAAGTGGTCATGGTTTTCCAGCTGGTGCTCGGAAAAACTCTTTGATCCAGGGTCATGTGAGGTATCTGTGATCCTCTCCTTCCTACAGGAGCTGTTGGACGCGGACCGTTCCCCGTCCACGCTCAAAGTGTATGTGGCAGCCATTGCAGCTCATCATGCTCCGGTGGCTGGCCAGTCACTTGGAAGAAATGACCTGGTGGTACGGTTTCTAAAAGGAGCCAGGAGGATGAACCCCTCCAGACCTCCGTCTGTGCCGTCTTGAGACCTCTCCACGGTCCTTGGGGCCCTGAAAAGTCCATCATTTGAACCGCTCCAGTTGGTTGATCTTAAACCTCTCTCACTAAAGACTGCTCTCCTGCTGGCACTGGCATCTATAGAGCTGGTAAGTCCCGCCCCTTCCGTAAAATCCCGCTGGACCTCAAAGTTGAAAAACCGTCAATGCAAGTGAATGGGAGAAAATAATTATTTTCTGATCCCGTTTGAATTGTGCCATGAATTATGTTGTCTGTGATTTTTTTATATAACTTTTCATGTTACGAGTTTGACAGTATATGGTATGATTCTTCGGCTAGCAGTTGTGGAAAAGACATAACGAGAAAGACTACATGTCGCCTATGTGACGTCACCCCATAAAGTTGACTTACCCGTGGTTTTCACCAACCTCAACGATTTTGTCCTCTCCCTGAAAGAAGGCGGTGAAGTGCATCAAAGACACAGCCATGTTTAGCGGGATCTGTGAGCTAGTGTCCGTGTGCTAGTGGTGTTGACGTTTCAAACGCGTCGAAAGCAGCGAGAGTTGTAGTCCACAAAGTGCTCTCACACAAAGTCTAACCGTATCAAACTTCTACCCGCTAAATTCTAGCATTCTTTACACGAAAAGTTATATAAAAAATTCACTGACAACATATGTTCAATTCATGGCACAATTCAAACGGGATCAGAAAATAATTATTTTCTCCCATTCACTTGCATTGACGGATTTTCAACTTTTAGGTCCAGCGGGGTTAGCGGAAGGGGCGGGACTTACCAGCTATATCAAGCGAGTGGGAGATCTGCAGGCTCCCTCTGTGAGCCCTTCATGTTTGGAGTTTGGGTTGGATGACTCCAGGGTCATCCTCAAACCCAGACATGGCTATGTACCCAAAGTGCTCTCAATGCCGTTTAGAGCACAGGTTATCACATTATTAGCTCTTCCCCCTTCTGCTGAGGATGGGAGGCTAATGTATTCTGCCCTGTCCGAGCACTGAGAATTTATCAGGAGCGTTCTGCGTCATTTAGACAATCAGAACAGCTCTTTGTCTGCTTTGGTGGCCGATCTAAGGGTTATCCAGTCACTAAGCAAAGACTGTCTAGATGGATAGTGGATGCCATATCTATGGCATATACCTCAGTGGGTCAGGTTTGCCCTATAGGTATCAAGGCTCATTCAACTAGAGGCATGGCCTTGTCTTGGGCTTGGTCCTCTGGTTTTCCCATTCAGGATATTTGTGATGCGGCCGGCTGGTCCTCGCCTTACACATTTATGAAGTTTTATAATATGAAGGTACCTTCCCTGCAGGCGAAGGTATTTTCGGTATGATTAAGGCCCGACGGTGTCTGGTCTTGTCTACAAATTATGTCACTGTGCACAATCACATATACATTTTATTATAAAACCCGCCTTTGGCCGGATATATTTTCCCCATTCTGATAGACCCGACAGTGTCCGGTCCTATTAGTACATTATGTTGGTTAAGTCACTGACTATATATATATATATTACTAGACCCGACGGTGTCCGGTCTGTTCATTATATATACTTGGGTTCTGGCTTGCTTCTGTGAGCTCAGGGGTCCTGAGCTGCAGTAGGCAACCAGTTACTTTTGGTGCGGCGTTTTGCATGGCGTCCCCACTGCGTATAGCTACGCAATACAAAGTGACCGTTCGAAAGTGTTATGTCCCCGGCTTGTCTAGGGGTTTGGGACATACAAATAAATCTACCCAGGATGGAAAAACTCAAGGATGACTCGAAACAGGTGTCAAGTTTGGATATTTATTGATGAACTAACAAAAACTTAAACACTAACGAGAAAAATATAAACAACACAACACACAATCTCCACGGCTCCCACCGCGCAGATGAAAATACACACAAGGATAGCCCACTGCTCACCCCACCTCCCCTGCTGATCACGAACACTGGTCCGACAGCTGACTTCACACAGACGGTGCTGGGCAAAGATCGCGATCGGCTGCACCCAGCCGATCTTACAGTCCACACACCGGTTCACACAGTAGTCCCAGTTTAATAATCCACACAGACTTCAAGGGAAAAGAAAGAGATCTCGATCTGCTGCACCCTGCCGATCTCATAGTCCACACAGCGGTTCCACATCGGTAATCCACACAGACGTCAAGACAAAAGGAAGAGATCTCTCCTCCAGAACACTTCACTAGCCCTGTTTATACGCCTCACTGATTTCCACTGATCAGCTTCAGCTGCGGGGTTATCCGTGTCAACCTCCAGACACCTGCAGGAGAGAGAGTGCGACACACCCACACACACACACACACACACACAACACCCACAGACCTCACGGGTCGTAACACCCCCACCCATAAGAACAAATCTATATAGTGTGTATCTCATAACACATAAAAGTTTGTTCCCTTATGTGTTAAAGAATTTTAGTCTTACCCACGGGATAGGGCATCAGCCAAGACGTTGTCCGCTCCTCTTTTATGTTTAATATGCAAGTTGTAGCCTTGAGCCAAAAGGGCCCAACGCATCAAGCGCTGATTACTGTTGTACATGCGGGCTAGAAAAACAAGAGGGTCATGATCTGTGTAAACAGTGATCGGCAAGAAACTTGACCCTACATACACTTCAAAGTGTTGTAGAGCCAGGAGCATGGCCAATGTCTCCTTCTCTATGGTAGAATAGTTCAGCTGGTGTTTCTTGAACTTAGTTGAAAAATAACACAAAGGTTTACACATGTCTCCCTCCCCTCGCTGCATCAGCACCGCCCCAGCCCCAGTTGCACTAGCATCAACTTCTAAGTAGAATGGTTGGTAAAAATTTGGCGCCACCAACACAGGTGCACTGCAAAGAAGAGACTTGGCAGCCTCAAAGGCTTGAGCACACTCATCATCCCACCTAAAAGGTACCAAAGGACTACACAGTCTGGTGAGTGGAGCAACTACCACAGAGAAATTTTGGCAGAAACATCTATAATATCCCGTCATTCCTAAAAATCGCCTAAGCTCACGTCTAGTGGTAGGAGTCGGTAGAGATAATATAGCCGTCACTTTGGCATCTAGAGGCCGGACCTGCCCCTGACCAACCTGTTTACCAAGATAAGTAACTGTGGCTTTTCCGAATTCACACTTTGCCAAATTCAATGTGAGAGAGGCCTCTGCCAACCGCTGACATACAGTCTCCAAAGTGGACATGTGGCTACCCCAATCCTGAGAGTACACAACCACATCATCAAGATAGATACTACAATTTGGTACCTCCCCGAGTACAAGCTGCATTAAGCGTTGGAATGTGGCAGGAGCATTTTTCACTCCAAAAGGCATTACCGTGTACTGCATAAAAGCATCTGGTGTCACAAAGGCTGAGATGTCTGAAGCACGCTGGGTCAAAGGCACCTGCCAGTATCCTTTCAGTAAATCTAACTTTGTGATACATTTAGCAGGGCCAACCCTATCAATTAAATCGTCCATGCGCGGAAGCGGGAAAGAGTCGGACACCGTAACTGCGTTGACCTTTCTAAAATCGGTACAGAAACGAAACGTTCCATCAGGCTTAGGTGTTAGCAAACAGGGTGAGCTCCATGGACTGTAACTAGCCTTGGCTAACCCATTTTCTACCAGATAACTGACCTCCCTTTGCATTGCCTCTCGTTTAGCTATTGGAGAGCGATAGGCATGCTGTTTAATAGGTCTAGCGTCACCCACGTCAATATCATGCTCCAGCACCGTGGTGCGAGATGGCACGTTACCTAAGATAGTAGGATGAGCATGAAGTAACTCCGTTACCTCCTGCCGTCGAGAAGTAGATAGGTAAGACAATTGTTGAGTCAAAGTAGCCATGAACTCAGTATTTGCCAGTCTGCCACACATGTGATCTTCACATGGCGTTGCTAGATCGGGCTCTGACCACTCACTAACAAGAGATGTAACCCCCACCACTGCCACGCTTTGAGACTGTAACAGTTCCTCCGGATCGCCCTCTCGAGAATGAAAAAACTTCAACATGTTTACATGACATAAGCGTGTTTTTCGTCCACGGTCAGGTGTACGGATGATATAATTTGTCTCTGAAAGCTTCCTTTCTACCTCATATGGTCCTGAGAATTTAGCAGTAAGAGCAGACCCAGGAACGGGCAGCAAGACCAACACCTTGTCACCCGTCTTAAACTGCCGTTCCACGGCCTTTTTGTCAAACCGCCTCTTCATTTGGATCTGGGCAGACGAGAGTGACTCCTTTGCCAGCTTCACAGCACGCTGTAGCCGCTCCTTGCACCGGGAAACAAAATCCACCACATCAGCTTTGGAAGGCTCATCATGCACCATCCTTTCCTTCAGCATCTTTAACGGGCCACGCACATTATGGCCAAAGACAAGCTCAGCTGGACTAAATCCCAACGATTCTTGCTTTGTGTCACGAGCAGCAAACAGTACAAAAGGAACTCCTTCATCCCAGTCTTTACACGTCTCATGGCAGTATTTTTTTAGCATGGACTTTAACGTTTGGTGCCAGCGCTCCAAAGCTCCCTGTGACTCGGGATGATAGGCACTGGACACTGAGTGAGAGATCCCTAATGAACCGAGGGTTTGTTTGAACACCCTAGAGAGGAAATTAGTTCCCTGATCAGTCTGTACTAGCTTAGGCAACCCAAATGTAGTGAAAAATTTAACTAGTGCTTTTGTTACGGACACAGCCGTAATTCTACGTAGGGGAATAGCTTCAGGAAATCGAGTAGCCACACACATCATGGTGAGCAAAAACTGATTACCAGCCTTGGTTTTAGGTAAGGGGCCTACACAATCAACCATGACGTGTTCAAATGGTTCACCAACTACGGGAATGGGCTGTAACGGGGCTGGAGGAACAGGTTGGTTTGGTTTGCCAACAAGTTGACAGATCCTGCAGGTTTTACAGAAACGTGTTACATCAGTTTTTAGGCCTGGCCAAAAGAACTGTTTTAGTACACGATCATAGGTTTTACTAACGCCCAAATGGCCTGCCCATAAATGCTCATGTGCTAATGACAGTATCTGTTGTCGAAAGTCAGCAGGTGCAACTACCTGATAAACCACTTTCCAATCACTATCTGGTTCTAAACCTACCTCATCTGTATGAGAAACCCACCTGCGCATCAGTACCCCTTTATCCATGAAGAAAGGCTGTTTACTGTTACACTCTGTTTTTTCCTTAACCACCGAAGCAAAACATCTAATCAATGAGGGATCACTTCCTTGAGCTTTTATTAAAGCCTTAGGAGTGAGCGTCAAAGGTGCAGGATCAAACTCACCCACCGAGTCCGCCACCTTTCCAACCCCATCCACCTTGCAGCTCACAGGATCATCATGGGATACACCCTCCTCAGAGAAAATGGAGGCAAAAAGTGAATCAGACAGGTTAGTTTCCTGAGTCTTTTTACGTGATTGCGCTCTTGTAGTCACGCTAGCTGTAAAAATATGAGGATGGATTTTCCCTAACTCATCCTGCTCAGACTCAGGAATAGGATTGCTAACAACCCTAGGGACAGGAAACACTTTTCCCCCAGCTATATCATTTCCAATAATGACCTCAATACCCTCTATCGGAAACTCGGCCCGTACACCCATCATGAAAAATCCAATCACTAGATCAGAATGGACAAAAATCCGGTGCAGTGGCACTGGTACAAAACCCATCTCTATACCCCTCACCACTGCACTTACATCAGAACTGTCACACACAGGGAGAGTGCCAGACATTATTAGTGATTGCGAACAGGCTGTGTCCCGCAACATCCTCACTCGTCGCTGATCCTCTACTTTCCCTGTCAGAGAAACAAAACCTTCAAAGATAAAAGGTTTAAAACAATCATCAGTCTCACGCATCTCTGGTTCCAGCCTCTGGGGCCGGGGAGACATTTTAATCAACCCCACCCCCTTTGGTTGTTTTTGCGTTGGACTAGGTTGCTGACCCTTCCAAGCCCTGCAATCTGCAATTAAATGTCCAGGTTTTCGACAAAAAAAACATACTCTGTCTGCCTTTTGAATGGAAGCTATTCTGGGACGACTGTCAGGAGAATTATGAGCTAGTTGTTCAGACTTTTGAAGGCCCACCCGTAGAGGAGCATCACGCTTAATAAAGGTGGCCTTATGCAGAAGTGTAAACTCATCTGCAAATATGGCTGCCTGTTGTAAGGAAGCAATCTTTTGTTCACCTAAATAGACCGCTGTACGTTCTGGCAAACAGTTCTTAAACTCCTCAAGCAAGATCAGTTCACGTACAGAGGCCACATCATCTGCTTTACATGCTGTGCACCATCTATCAAAGAGAATTCCCTTTTCACGTGCAAAGTCTGTAAATGTCTGATCATGAGTTTTCCGTAAGCTACGAAAACGCTGTCGATATGCTTCCGGTACTAACTCGTAAGCTCTCATAATAGCACTCTTAACACGGTCATAATTTAACCCATCCTCCACTGACAGTGCTGCGCACGCTTCCTGGGCCTTACCAGTTAATTTACACTGCAGTAAAATGGCCCACACTTCTTTAGGCCAGCGTAACGCTCCAGCAACACGTTCAAATGCCCCAAAATAAACTTCCACCTCAGTCTCGCGAAAAACAGGCACGAGAGAAATATATTTACTCACATCATATCCACTGGCAGACTGTGAAGACACACTGGCAGGAATAAGAGGGCGAGCAGCATCAATATTTGCCTGTAGTTCAAGTTGTCTCATTTTAAATGCTATATCTGCGTCTTGTTTCTTTAATTCCAATTCTCGATGGAGTTGGAAATTTCTTTCCTTCTCTTCCTTCTCTATCTGAAGCCGCAACAAACGAACTTTTAACCGGCCATCCTCCATAGATCCTGGGGATGACTCAGTTGAAGATGGTACATATTTGGGCATTGTAACAGGCTTACCTGTCTGTATCCTCTGTCTACCAGCAGGGGTCCCTAGAGCAAGCTGGTCCCCCCTCACACTCAGCTCTGGATCAAGATCACTCACAGGTACCGGTAATGCAATAACCCCTTTACTGATGAGTCCGTTCAAGACCACAGCTTTAAGTTCAGCTTTCCCTAGAGAAGTGGACACAGAAATCTCATAATAGTTTGCAATATCATAAAGTTCAGCTTTCTTGCATTTATCCAGCTGACTTAAATCTGGAAGAGACACAAACGCATTTAAATCAAAGGCTGCCATGACAAAACCACTTGAAAAGACAACTCAATTCATTAACCTAATATAACTCAATGACCCGATATCAACCTCCCCCCTTCCCTCCACAAAACAAACCTCCTCAGCACCTGCCTATCCAAACTTACCTATCTATCTTCAGAAGCGTGCCGGGCTCGAGGCGACTTACAGGCAAACATCAGCGGTCGAAACCCTGAAACACCAGCCCCCTTTGGAGAACATAGTCTCCGCCCAGGATTTGCTTCCAAAAATAAAAAAGGCAAAATAATAAACTAGTGTCCGATGGAAAGGCTATTTCAGCCTAGCTGGACACTACCCTATGCTAAGCTGAGGAAGCAGTTCGTGTGGAAGTTTACTCAGGGAAACATCAATCACCATAAACAACCAAAACAAAATATACATATATAAACATACAGTATATTCACACAAAAATACAAAAATAAATAATTACAAATATACCATCATGCTTTAAAAAACTGGTCCACAACATGCCACATGAAACAAGCATCCCAGTTTTCCAAAAATCCCGGACGAGCCCCCACTTTTGTTATGTCCCCGGCTTGTCTAGGGGTTTGGGACATACAAATAAATCTACCCAGGATGGAAAAACTCAAGGATGACTCGAAACAGGTGTCAAGTTTGGATATTTATTGATGAACTAACAAAAACTTAAACACTAACGAGAAAAATATAAACAACACAACACACAATCTCCACGGCTCCCACCGCGCAGATGAAAATACACACAAGGATAGCCCACTGCTCACCCCACCTCCCCTGCTGATCACGAACACTGGTCCGACAGCTGACTTCACACAGACGGTGCTGGGCAAAGATCGCGATCGGCTGCACCCAGCCGATCTTACAGTCCACACACCGGTTCACACAGTAGTCCCAGTTTAATAATCCACACAGACTTCAAGGGAAAAGAAAGAGATCTCGATCTGCTGCACCCTGCCGATCTCATAGTCCACACAGCGGTTCCACATCGGTAATCCACACAGACGTCAAGACAAAAGGAAGAGATCTCTCCTCCAGAACACTTCACTAGCCCTGTTTATACGCCTCACTGATTTCCACTGATCAGCTTCAGCTGCGGGGTTATCCGTGTCAACCTCCAGACACCTGCAGGAGAGAGAGTGCGACACACCCACACACACACACACACACACACAACACCCACAGACCTCACGGGTCGTAACAGAAAGGAACTACTCGGTTACTATCGTAACCTCAGTTCCCTGAGAGTAGGGAACGAGTATTGTGTAGCCGGCTGCACTATAGTAACCTGGCAAGTTTCAGTCAAGTTTCCTTGCTTCAGTCGTTTAAACCTGCTAAAATGGCATTTTTCAGGGACTAATATAGGCTAAGGCCACGCCCCCTTGGCGGGCTCTGACGTGTAATGCGTGATGCTAGCTCATTGGTGCACATGTCAGAGGCGCCCGCGCCATTGGATGTGAAGTTGCCGCAGCACAGCCAATGAGTGAGCTAGACATTCACTGTGCTAGTTGTGCAGCTGCAAAATGCCTTTTATATTATAGGCTTCAGTAAATCGAGGAAAAGGAGTTTCCCCACTGCGTATAGCTACGCAATACTCGTTCCCTACTCTCAGGGAACTGAGGTTACGATAGTAACCGAGTAGTTTCCCTGCTGGAGGTTAACCCTAACCCTGTTCCTTTACCAGATCCTGCTCTGGGCCGCGGCGGATAGGACCCCCATAAACCTGGAGACCCGAACTGTATTTGATAACCCTTTTTCTGTGGTCTGCCCGACCCAACGAGAAACATTTGAACAGAAGCTTCCACACTGCCAAACACTCTACTAGTGGAACCAGCCTCTCGAGACTGCCTTCTGGATTCAAAATGACCCATTCTCAAAAAATATCTACTGATTATTACCGTTATTGTGCACCAAATATTGAAGTCTCTGTCATTGTTTGGTACTTCATTATTATCTATATTGTGTATATATGCTGTCTTACAAAGTGTAACACAAAATCTACTGTTGTTTACTAAAATGTTTCTAAGTAAGCCATAAACTTTAACAGCATTAATTCAGTGCTATATTGTTTGAGTTCAATGTCACACAGAGCATTACAAAGGAAACTTCAAATAAAAAAATATTGTTTTTTTGTTTTTTTTTCAGTGTTGGTGAGAAAAGAGAAAGTCTCTCCTCTCGCTCAGCCATTCATCATTCAATGCCAAGGTTATAAAACAAAATACAGTGTTATAAATGTATGTTAATTTTTTTAATTAAAATATATATTTAAAAAAAAAAATACTTTTTTAGATTTGCAATGTTAATAATCGTGGAAACGCATCATCACAGTCCGTGAAAAACAATGTATTTGCTACAGTTAAATAATAAATATCTGTGAAATGTGTGTATTGTCTCACCGATCTGCAGCGCTGTTCTTCAGTGTTCAACAGAGATGAGGAAACACAAGCCTTTATAGTGAAATATCACACCCCTTTTGTGTCATAAACCTGTTACACCTGAAGTGTACACCTGAAGATAGCATGAAAATAATGCAACAAAGTTTTGGGATCGTCAGCTGGAGATTCACCCCTTCTATATAAAGTGCTTTGAGAGCAGAGAAAAAGCATACTGTATAAATGTAACAAATTATTATTGTTATTATTATGTGATTTAGGGAATATGCTAAATATTTTAAAGGGCAATAGCAGTAATGTAACAGGGTGGAGTTTGAGGGACATATTTAATGGTTTTACACATTATGCATCACAATATATTGTATTTTATGTCAAAGACAATCAGTAAATACTACTACTCAAAACTGCTGATTAGACTGAGCAATATATATATATAGTATGTTGTAAATTATGTAACCTTTAATTCAAAGTGAAGTTGAGAAAATGTGATTGAGGAACAATAATTTGATTGTCAAGTGCTTCAAAAGGTCTTTTTTTATTTTTATTGTTATTCTGATGGTATTAATCTTTCTTTCTTTCTTTCTTTCTTTCTTTCTTTCTTTCTTTCTTTCTTTCTTTCTTTCTTTCTTTCTTTCTTTGTTATCAGGGTCTATACATGGAAAACCATGTGGCATGAAAGTTAATTAACATTTTATGTAAATTGTGCAGTTTTGTATAAAATCCACCGGACTGAAGGAATGACCGCATGTTTTTACTCACTCTAGAAAGTGTCTATTTAAATGAAAAGCTTAGAAATGTATTTATTGGGAAAAGGGAAGGTTTTTCCCTGAAACAATATTCATGAAAGTAATTTAATTTCTCTGAAAATGAAAGTTATGACACAATAACATCTGTGAGAGTTTAATGTACAATATTCTGCTAATCTAAAGCAGTTCTAATGATTGATTAATTAAGACATCAGAGTCCTCAGTAAAGGAGTTAATAGATATTTTAAAAAAAAAAGATGTTTTTCTGCAGATTCATATTTCTATTTGTTTTCAGTTCAACAATCTATGGCATGTTTTACAGGCATGTAGGAGCAGATTGAAATTAAACTTTAAATAAAACTAAAAAAAGCAGGTTGACGATCTGCATAGTCTATGTTTATATTTATTCATTTTTTAAGTATTTGCACACAGAGATTATTAATATCTGTTGATAACCAGTTTTTTTTTCTCTCTCTCTCTCTGTAAAACGTTTCGGTTACTCACGTAACCTCTGTTCTCTCTAGAAGAGGGAACGAGTATTGCGTAGTTTGCTTACGCTACGGGAAAGCCTTTCTTTCTCGAGATACTGAAGCCAAAAATTATCCTTAATTTTTATAATCTTGTCAACGCAGTGCGGCAGCCTGCAGACCTAGGGCAAGCTAACTAGCGTGCCCATTGGCTGCCCTGCGGCAACTGCAGCAGCCTACCGCTGAGCCCTTGGGCGTGACGTCACGACCAATGAGCGCGCTTGGCGCGCTTAATGCGTCACAGCCCGCGGAAAGGGGTGTGGCTTAGCGTATATAAACAGGGCTCGGAGGCTGCTTCTCTGGTTTCTGTCGCATGAAGCGAAATGAGCTCGTGGCGCGAGCACGGCGGGCTACGCAATACTCGTTCCCTCTTCTAGAGAGAACAGAGGTTACGTGAGTAACCGAAACGTTCTCTTACGAGAGGTTCTCTCGTATTGCGTAGTTTGCTTACGCTACGGGAACGCCCTTGTCAACGCCGTGCGCGCCCAGCATCCACTGAATGAGTCCCAGGGAGAGCCCGGGGAACGTGATAGCGGAGAGCCGGGCAGCCCGAAGAAGGCTAGCGCCGTACATAAGCACACACTAGGGGGTTAGGAGCGGCACGGCCGGTCCTAACTGACAATTCCCTGTATAGTGCAGCTCAACCAGTAGAGCTAAATCACACAACGTAGCCCGCGCACAGATAGTGGGCTGGCATACGCGAGACTTAGACTGATAAGACTTTCGCCTGCAAGGCGGGAACATCCAGGTTGTAAAACCTAACAAACGTGGAGGGGGAGGCCCAGCCTGCCGCTGCACAAATGTCATGAATGGGAATCCCGCTGGACCATGCCCACGACGAGGCCATGCCTCTAGTGGAATGAGCTCGAACGCCCAATGGGCACTGCAGGTCTTTAGACGCATAAGCAGCAGCAATAGCGTCCACTATCCATCTGGACAGGCTGTGTTTCGAGGCGGCGAGACCCTTGGTGCGCCCACCAAACGAAACAAAGAGCTGATCCGAGCGCCTGAAAGCGGCGGACCGTGAAATGTAGTTTCTCAACGCCCTGACCGGGCAGAGGAGATTACTATCGGCCTCGCTGCCGTGCGTCGGCAGGGCTGAGAGGGAAATGACCTGTGCTCTGAAGGGAGTGCCCAAAATTTTTGGAACGTACCCATGCCTCGGTCTGAGAATGACTTTGGAGTCATTAGGTCCGAACTCGAGGCACGCGGCGTTAACAGATAACGCGTGAAGGTCTCCCACTCGTTTGACTGACGACAGTGCTATCAGAAAAACGGTTTTGAGCGTGAGGTATTTCATATCCACAGTTTCCAAGGGTTCGAAGGGATGCGCTCTCAGGGCCTCCAAGACCAGAGAGAGATCCCACATAGGAACCGAGGGGGGTCGCGGGGGGTTCATCCTCCTGGCTCCCCTAAGGAAGCGGATGACGAGCTCGTTCCTTCCTAATGCGCGGCCCTGCTCAGAAACCGAGAGCGCTGAAATGGCCGCAACATAGACTTTGAGCGTGGAGGGGGACCTGCCCGCGTCCAGTAGCTCTTGAAGGAAACACAGTACTCGCGATACCCCACATGTCTGTGGATCGAGCCCCTTAGCAGTGCACCATGTGTTAAACACTGACCATTTCGACATGTAGAGCCGCCTCGTAGAGGGGGCTCTAGATTGTATGATCGTGTTCATGACCCCGTCTGGCAGATTAGCGTGTAATCGTTGAGGCTCCACGCATGCAGAGACCAGCGCTCTGGATGGGGATGCCATATCGATCCGCGTGCTTGAGAGAGGAGGTCTCTCCTCACCGGTATCGGCCAGGGGGCTAAGTCTGCCAGCTGTATTAGATCCGGGAACCAAGCTTGGTTCTCCCAGCATGGGGCTATGAGGAGCACTGAGTGGCGCGCTTCCCTGATTCTCTCGATGACCTGAGGCAGCAGAGAGACCGGGGGGAAAGCGTACAACGGGCCGCTGGGCCAGATCTGGGCCAGCGCGTCCTCGTTCTTCGAGAAGAACTCTGGGCAGTGAGCGTTGTCTTTTGACGCAAAAAGGTCGACTTTCGCTTTGCCGAACCGTCGCCACAGTGACTGGACTGTTTGGGGGTGTAGAGACCACTCCCCAGGGGGAACGTTGTCCCTGGACAGTCTGTCGGGGCCCTCGTTCAGGTGGCCAGGCACATGCGCGGCTCTCAGCGAGTGCAGAGAGTGCTGAGCCCACACGAGGAGGCGTTCCGCCAGGGTGCAGAGCATCTTTGATCTGACACCGCCCTGGTGATTCACGTAGGCCACTACCGATGTATTGTCCGTGCGGACTAGAACATGGTGACCGTGGAGGAATGGGAGGAAGTGTTTGAGCGCTTTCTCGACCGCGAGCATCTCTAGACAGTTTATGTGTAGGAGATTCTCCTGGTCTGACCAGCGGCCATAGACCGGTCTGCCTTCGAAGAGCGCTCCCCAACCTAGGTTGGAAGCGTCTGTCGAGACAACTTTCCGGTGTGAAATCACTCCCATAGTCACTCCTGTGTGATACCATTCGGCTGCCAGCCAGGGCTGCAGGGCTGAAATGCATCCCTGATTCACTCTGACTCGCAAGCCGCCGGCCGCCCAGGCTCGGTGGGGCACGCGCATTTTCAGCCAGCGTTGGAGCGGGCGCATGCGCAGTAAACCCAGCTGGAGCACTGCTGCAGCTGAGGCCATATGCCCCAGGATACGCTGGAATGTCCTCAGCGGAACCCGGCTGCCTATTTGGAGGGATGCGGCGAGGAGGCGGATGCGGCGCGCGCGCTGCTCCGACAGTCTGGCCGTCATAGCCACCGAGTCCAGTTCTATTCCAAGAAAGGAAATTGACTGACGGGGTGATAGCGAGCTCTTGGTCCAGTTGACCGAGAGACCCAGCTCCTCCAGATGGCTGAGAAGCGCTGTTCTGTGAGACACAAGTTCCGTCTCTGACTGCGCTAGAATAAGCCAATCGTCCAGATAATTCAGTATTCGCATTCCCTGTTTCCTCAGGGGAGCGAGGGCCGTGTCCATGCATTTCGTAAATGTACGGGGTGCCAAAGACAGGCCGAACGGCAGGACTGTGTACTGATATACTCGACCCTCGAAGGCGAATCTCAAGAATGGCCTGTGACGGGGAGTTATCTGGATCTGAAAGTATGCGTCTTTTAGATCGAGAGAGATAAACCAGTCTCCTGGGCGAATCTGCACGAGGATTTTTCTGGTTGTGATCATTTTGAACGGCCGTCTCATGAGGGCTTTGTTCAGATGTCTCAGATCTAAAATAGGTCTGAACGCTCCGTCCTTCTTGGGCACGAGGAAGTAGCGGCTGTAAAAGCCCGACTCGCTCAAAGAAGGATGAACCTGTTCTATAGCCCCTTTGCGCAGCAGCTTCGCTATTTCTGCTTGAAGCAAGTGCGCAGCTTCTGAACTCACTCTCGTCTCCGTCTGTGCTGTAT
The DNA here is from genome assembly GCA_023718395.1 of Leucaspius delineatus. NCBI lineage: Eukaryota > Metazoa > Chordata > Actinopteri > Cypriniformes > Leuciscidae > Leucaspius > Leucaspius delineatus. The sequence continues at coordinate 67,189,515 of CM043355.1, forward strand.
AGCGCGGAGGGCGACGAGCGAATTGAAGCGAATAGCCGTGTTTTATAGTTTTCAGCACCCATTCTGACGCGCCCTGAATCGCTTCCCATGCTTCCGCATGCATAGCTAGGGGTCGAATGGTCTCTGGGCTCAGATCGCCGCGCTGCGCGGGATGGGGAGCCTGTATCAGAGAGAAAGGCGCGGCGCGCGCGCCGCTGGTGCTCGAACACGGGGGCTGGTAAACAGTATTGGCCGACTGTACAGCGTTCAGTAGCTCGGTCCCACCGGATGGAGCGTGATTTGCTGTCAAACATCCCAGGCGCGAGAGAGGCGTGGGGATTATCATGTCTACAAGTGAGTGCGCGTGCTCGTGAGCGGGCGCAGGGTTTACACTTATGACACGGCCAGTGTTTGGGAGCTTTAGAGGGTCCGTGACCCAAGGTAACTGGCTGGCAGAGCGAGCAGCGGGTAGGTGTGAGCACAAGGTTGTGGGCACATTTCCTACATTTAATACTCGAGCGGCTTGCGACCGCTTCATGAGAGAGCGCTCTGTAAGCGTTACCATGGGGACCCTGTTTGTGTGAAGCAGTGAGCACATGGGAGTGGGCACATTTTCTACACCTATAACACCCTCGGCTTGAGCCGCTGTTGCCCGGGGTAACCGAGTGGCAGAGCGAGTTACAGGTAGATGTGAGCACAGAGTTGTGGGCACATTTACTACACTTATTACTCGAGCGGCGTGTGACCGCTTTATGAGAGAGCGCTCTGAACGCGTTACCATGGGGACCGTGTTTGTGTGAAGCAGTGAGCACGTGGGAGTGGGCACATTTTCTACACTTACAACACCTTCGGCCGGAGCCGGAAAGCCCGAATTTACACTCTTTCTGAGATTTATTTGGGCCGCCGTAAAAACGGCGTTTGTGTGCAGGCGAGCGAGTGGTATTACTGGCTCGTTGGCTGCGGTGTAAGCTGCTGCAGTAGCCTGCACTGAGGGGACTGACAGAGCTGGGCGTTTTGATGGCGGTCCGGCCGCAGCGGGACTCAGCCATCTCTTCCTCCCTGCGGGTGCTAGGAGGACTTCGCGGGCTCAGACTTCAGCGTTATCTTGGGACGCGGACCCCGGGGGGGCGGCGGTCTGTGACGGCTGGTCGAGCGCGACCTAGGGCGGCCGCCCTGGCGTCGCTGCGAAGTGGTTGGTGGCCGAGACGAGCGCTGTGTGGAGCTGCGCGCAGGAGGCTGAGCTTGAGAGCGGCCTGCGGCTGGGCTCGAGCGGCGAGGCAGGAAGAGATTCATAGCCTGCGACGCCTTCTGCACTTCAGAGAAGCGGTCCACAATCCCGCTGACCGCAGGGCCGAAGAGGCCGGTGGGCGAGAGCGGGGCGTTGAGGAAGACAGCGCGTTCTGACTCACTCATATCCGCCAGCGTCAACCATAAGTGTCTGTCGATGACGGTGAGCGCGGCCATAGATCTGCCGATGGCTTGTGCAGCGGTCTTGGTAGCACGGAGCGAAAGGTCCGTCGCGCTGCGCAGATCTGTTAAGGCTGTACGATCCGAGCCCTTCTCGTCCAATTCGCGGAGGAGGTCGGCTTGCAGGATCTGAAGAACAGCCATCGAGTGCAGGGCAGAAGCAGCTTGGCCGGAGGCGGCGAATGCGCGGCCGGCGAGAGCTGATGTGGTCCTGCAGGCTTTAGACGGCAGGGCAGACTTTGAGCGCCATCTAGCAGACGGCGGGCAAAGGTGCGTTGCCACCGCTTCCTCAACGGAAGGGATGCCGGTATAGCCTTTCTCGGCGGCCCCGTCCACCTGGGAGAGAGCCGAGGAGACAGACGAGCGGAGTCTAGCGGAGAAGGGCGCGTTCCACGACTTCGATAGCTCCTGGTGGAGCTCAGGCAGGAAGGGTGCTGACCTAGAGGCTGGCGCTTGGCGGCGGCTAGGCAGAAAACACCCGTCGAGTCGGTTAGGCGCGGGCTCCTTGGGTGGGGACCAGTCCAGTCCCAGTCGGTCGACCGCTTTGGTGAGGAGGCGGAGAAGCTCCGCGTCGACACTGGAGCGGGACCTGCCAGACTCAGGAGTCGAGGAGGCGGAGCGGTGAGAGCCCGACCACTCCTCGCTGTCCGAAGCAAGCAGAGAGCAGCTGTCAGCGGCGTCATCTGCTTCATCCCCTGAGGCGACGGCAGTGCGGGCAGTAGCCGGCCGCTGCGCGTCGGTGAAGGGCGGGGGAGAAGGAGAAAGCGAGGCTCGCGGGAGGGGCTCCGGCGAGCGCTCAGCTATAACCACCGGCTCGGGAGGCCTTTGAGAGCGGCGTTTCTTCTTACGCGGCCCTGAAGAGGCAGCCGGGGAAGGTGGAGGATCGTCAAACATGGCGAGTCGAGCCCGCAGGGTCGACATCGGCAAGTCCTCACACTGTTCGCAGCCGCCCGAGGAGAGGGCGCGGGCTGCGTGGTCGAAGCCCAGGCAGAGAGCGCAAATCACGTGGCGGTCTCCATCGCTGAGCGCGGCTCTGCACGAGCCACAGGATGAGCGAGGCATTTGCAACAACGCCTCGCGCTCTTTTAGATGCAAGAGTGTGTCGCGGGGCGAACACACAAACACATACAACACAGAGCAGTAAAGGATATGATCGCCGGATAGCGAAGCAGGCAGGGAAAGCTGAAGGCGGCGAAGGCGGCCGGCGTCCTCAGGCTGAGATCCTCGGCGTGCTGGTCGCTTGTTTCGACGGCGGCTTCCTCAGAGAGCAGCGATGCGAAGAGCTTCGCTGAAAAGACAGAAATCAGAGAAGCAGCCTCCGAGCCCTGTTTATATACGCTAAGCCACACCCCTTTTCGCGGGCTGTGACGCATTAAGCGCGCCAAGCGCGCTCATTGGTCGTGACGTCACGCCCAAGGGCTCAGCGGTAGGCTGCTGCAGTTGCCGCAGGGCAGCCAATGGGCACGCTAGTTAGCTTGCCCTAGGTCTGCAGGCTGCCGCACTGCGTTGACAAGATTATAAAAATTAAGGATAATTTTTGGCTTCAGTATCTCGAGAAAGAAAGGCTTTCCCGTAGCGTAAGCAACTACGCAATACGAGAGAACCTCTCGTAAGAGAACTAAAGTTATAAGTTAAAACCTCAAACTCTCAGAGAATCTCAGGAATCTGACATATTCTCATTCTGGTTTAGAAGAACAATCTGCGTTTGACTGAATGGAATGAGGTTTGATTTACTTTTGTTTCTCTGCAAACGAAAGTTCTCTCTCAGTAAACATGAGAAAGCATTTGTTACAAAAGACGCATTCGACATACACACGTTCAGATTCAGATTCAGTTTCGTTTTCTTGGAACTTCAGTCTGTGATCATCGTTTCCTGTGTTTCCCTTTGGTTGTCATGTTTGGACATTTGAATAGTGTAAATTTAATATTAGGCCTAATTATAGTCAAGTCATCTTCATTTATATAGCGCTTTTAACAATATAGATTGTTTCAAAGCAGCTTTACATTGATAATAGGAGATTACAGTAACAGAGATTGTTTGACTTTACAGCATCTCTAGAATAAAGTTATACATACATACATGAAGACCCCACAAATCGGGACGGGGATGCCAGATTTTCCCGTTCGCCTGCATGAGGAAATCTCTCCTCAGCGGAGTTGGCCATGGGGTTGTTTTCAGCAGTTGTGTCAACTCAGAGAACCATAACTGGGACTTTCAGAGAGGGGCTATTAGTAGCACTACACACTTGCTTTCCCTGATCCGTTCAATGACCTGTGGTAGCATCGTGACCGGAGGAAACGCATGTAGAGGGCGGCTCGGTCATTCGTGGGAAAGCGCATCCTTGCTCTTTGAGAAAAACATTCGGCAATGAGCATTGTCTTCTGAGGCGAAGAGATTGACAGATGCTCCATATTAGCTGAAACGTTAGAGGGTGGAGAGACCATTCCCCTGAGGGAACGTTGTCTCTTGACAGCATATCTGCACCCTGGTTCAGAATGCCTGGAACATGCGCTGCTTTCAGTGAGCAGCAGGTTGTGCTGAGTCCATGAGACTCCTGGCCTTGGCGTGCAGGTTGTTCGACCTGTGGCTGCCCTGGCGATTTACGTAAGACACCACTGCCATGTTGTCCGTTCGGACCAGGACGTGGTAGCCTTTTAAATATGGGAGAAAGGCTTTCAGTGATAGAGCGACCGCTCTCATCTCCAGACAGTTTATGTGCAAGCGCTTCTCCGGGCTTGACCATAGGCTAGAGACGGGCCTGCCCTCGTAGAGGGCTCTCCAATCTAGGTTGGAGGCGTCTGTCGAGATCACTTTTCTCCTCAAAACCACACCCAAACTCACGCCAGACTGGTACCAGTCGATAGCTTTCCAGGGAGCCAGGGCTTTGATGCAGCCTTGACTCGCTCTGATTAGTAAGTGGCCAGATCACCACGTTTGAGCTGGGACACGGGGTTTTAGCCAGTGCTGGAGAGGACGCATGTGCCGTAGTCCGAGCTGGAGTACCGCTGTTACTGAGGCCATGAGACCCAACATCCTCTTGAGAGCTTTTGAGGGGAGCACGGGCGCCCGCTCTGAAAAGATGCTGCTAGGCGACGAATGGAGAGCGCACGCTCTGATGAGAGGCACGCCTTCATTTGTATAGAGTCTATCACTATACGCAGAAAATAAATATTCTGGCTGGGAGATAGTGTGCTCTTGGAAATGTTGATCCTGAGACCCAGGTATTCTAGATGGCTGAGGAGCCAGGATCTGTGAGTTATCAACTGCGCCTCTGATTGAGCTATAACCAACCAATCGTCGAGGTAGTTTAACACTCTCACTCCGCGCTGTCTCAGGGGGGAGAGTGAGACAGCACTTACAGGACATACACTTCGTCATGTACGAGGTGCCAGCGATAGGCCAAACGGTAGTGCTGTGTGCTGGTAAGCCTGCTTCTCAAGGCGAATCTCAGAAACGGCCTGTGATGAGGCGATATTTGGATATGAAAAAGAAAAAGGACTGAGAAAAAGCAATCCCCTGGGCAAATTTGCGCGAGGATTTGTTTGGTTGTCAGCTTCATCAGCGCTTTGTTCAGGTGTCTGAGATCTAGGATGGGCCGGAGACCGTCATCCTTCTTCGGAACGAGGAAGTGGCGGCTGTAAAAGCCTGACTCGCTTTGTGAGGGGGGGATTGCTTTGACAGCTCCCTTTTCCAACAGTTTGAGCACCTCGTGTGAAGAATGTGTGCAACGTCCTTTCTCATTGTCGTTTCGACCACGACTGAAAAGCGTGGGTGTCTGCGAACAAACTGTAGCGAGTAGCCTCGTTTTATTATGTTCAACACCCATTCTGATATACCGGGGATAGCCTCCCAGGCCTTGGCCCGTATAGCTAGGGGTTGAATAAAGGCTGGAGACGGGCCGCTGTGAGATAGGGACCCGGTCGTCCGGCCGTCTTGAGCTTTTAATGCCGTGTGAACAGCGCTCATGAGCGGGGGCACACGCTTACAGCGGGCACACCTGTTATCACGTCTCCAGCATGAACAGTTTTTAATGTGTAGAGGTGCGTACTTTACAGTGGGCACACAATCTTGTTTATTGTCTCTCCCACGCTGGCTGGGGGGGAGACTTAATACAGTGTTTGTGTGGAGGGGTGCATGTTGTACAGAAGGCACACACGCGCTACATTTATTAAACTTCCAGCGTGAGCCGGGGGAAAAATTTAAACTGTGGGAACAGTGCTCGTGTGCGTACTTTGCAGTGGCCACGTAACCTACATATGATACAGACAGAAAAGAGCTCTTTTTGTGCTTTATTTGTGTCGCCGGCGTCATCTTTTGCAGTGATTTTTGTGTGAGCATATCAGTGAACACCCCTGACCACTCGGTGAGTTTCACGTCTTTGTAAACGAAAGTTTAATGTGTTTTAGGAAGGATTGTTCCAGTGCACCTATTCAGCCATTGTGGAGGTGTGTGTGTGTGGGGGGGGGGTGCTACCACAGAAACCGAAAATTCTCGGGCCAGCAGCATGTGTCCAAATTTCAATCTTAACCGTTCTATTTCATAGCAGACTAGCGGTTTGAGGGGAGTGGTTAAGCATTTCCCAACCCAAGCCGTCAAACATCATCAGAGAAGGAACGCCATTCCAGACCGGAAGTAACTTTTCAGATTTTGATTAAAGATTACGGCGTCAAACAATTTTTTTCTGGGTATTAAAGGAACCGTATGTAAGAAGTGTATTTCAATTAATCATAAAATGGCCCTGATATGTCACTAGACATTAAGAAATCATGTTCATTTCAAATACTATTGTCATTTAAAAGTGAAGTTGCAGCCCTCAACTGATGTTGATGTTGTCATGTTGTGTTTTGGCCTGATGCCCCACCCTCCATCTATCTACCAATCACGAAGTCAGTAGTGTTTCGGCATCCAGGTTGCCAGCTCTGCTCTAGTTACCACAGCTGCAGCTACAAACGTGTCAGATAAAAAATGTCTAACGTTACGAAACCTAAAAGACCTCGTTATGAATCCGAAATACGCAAAACATCTGTCATGAAGCATAAACATAATTAACAGAAAAAAAACTTACTGTGTAGGACTCGTCACTTGCCATTGGAAGCTCGTTGTAGCAGCCTACGTTCCTGCTGGATCCTGCAGCCTAGCTGGCAACCTGGAGTCAGGGGGGAGGGGATACACTGCTCTACAGTAATGTGATTGAAAGTGATTGCAGTACCAGTTTTGGCCACAATCTTACATACGGTTCCTTTAACTAACACGGATTAATTTTTCACCACAAGACTAGTAATATGCGCTAACAAAGTAAATAGGGTCAATTTTGATTTCAGTTGGACTTTAATTAATCACACAAATGCTGCCGA